>PVHX01002629.1:126894-163012 GCA_004024805.1 Geosciurus inauris | reverse complement strand
CCTCAATATCACAAAATTTAAGATCACACAGATCATGGTCAAAGAGTAGGAAAAGGCAAATATTCAGGAAATTAGTGCATCCTCTACACTTATTTTCTTTCTTTTGGGATCATTTTTATGTTGGTACATGCATGAGGATAAGGGGAGGTATTTCTATAATGATTTATCAGTTTGGAAATTTTTGAAATGAAATCAATTATATTTTATAAATTTCATCCAAGTCACAATATAATTCACAGTGTATGTATTTTAATATTATTTTTATTTTCACTTTCCCCACTTAGCTGTGATATTTCTGTTTTTCCCCCTTTGGATAGGAAAACATTCATAATCACATCATGGTAGGTTTTTTTTTTCCAAGCATTATATTTTTCACACAAGCACATATGTAAAAGTGATAAATGATAGTCTTACAGACCTTGTGGAAAATGGAATATAAAATAAAATGTGAATGTGAATCAAAATACCTGCCCTAAAATGGAAACTTTAGAAAGGGTAATTCACCAAGATGAGTCCTAACTCTCATATTGAAAATGGGAATTTTTATTTTATTTAAATATATACTTGACTCTCCCTAGGGAAGCTCTCAAGGCTAACCCCATCCTTGAATCTAGAGAGATTGTTATCCATTGGATGAGTCACATTCTTGTTCAAAGGGAAAAAGAATAGTGATTTTTACTGACAAAGTTTGACATAGATTTTTTAAATATATATGTATAACTCCTGTCATCAACTATGACTGTTGCTTAACAAGAAAATAAGAAATGAAATGGCCAAAGGAGCTCTGGGTCTTTAATTAGATTCTATAAAATATCCAGGAGAGAGAGTTCCTTGAGGGATAGAATTGATATAACTGACAAATTTCTTTTATGTCTAAGATTTAAAGCAAGTTTTTGCTACAATTCCAACAGCATAGCAGTTTCATTATTTAACTATAACTCTTAAGCCAGATGTTGCCAAATAAGGTAGTGCACATACTTATGTATGTTATAAATCCCACATTGTGGGCTTAACAGTCTGCCTAATTGGCATCCAGCTCTGTTTTCCTTTCAGACTTAACAGATCTCAGCTCAGTCCCCTTCTATAGCCCCCAAGTCAAAATGGCCCATGTCCCCACATCCATGCATTCACATTCATATACCATTCAGGTATTTTGCTCAATACCTCTCTCATTTCCTTCGGATCATGATGGCTTTCTGCCTATCCTGGCAGTTGGGGATCCTACGCTTTCAAGGAATTCTTACTAATTTTTAAATTGTAAACATAACTAACCCCTTCCTCTGCTTTCTGTAGGCTTCTCTTTATCCTTGAAGCGAGGGAAAACATGTACACCCCTAGAGTCTTCAGCAGTGTGTCACTTCTGTTCCTTCTCAGCCAGAATGAGTGCCAGAGTCACAGAGCTTGAACTGTGACAGCACTGTTCACACATGCTCTGGCCGGGAAAGGGACCCAGCATTTGTATTCCTCCTCCTTCTAGTTGTCTTCACCCTTCACCTTGATGATGTCACATTCTCTGTATCCTTGAGCTATGGAAGAAGCCTGGAATCAAGGAGGAAGAGTAGTCAAACTACCTTTGTAGCACTTTGTGCCTTTCAAAGGGGATACATTTTCAAAATGATTTATACAGTTTCACTACTGAAGCTTCTCCCAGGAGAGAGTAGTAACAAGAAAATTTTTTTTTTCAAAGCTTTTGGTATAAAAGACATGTAACAGGAAAATGGAAACCTTTGTTAAATATGATATGTGGGGGGGACTATATATATATCATATATAACTATGTACAAACATGATATGTATTATATGCTGCATCTGTAGGCAATTGGTTCCAGAATCCTCCACATATACAGATATATGTGCAAGCCTCTTAATATGAAAGGGCATATTTGCATATAACCATATGCACTGCCTCCTGTCTGCTTTAAGTTATCTATAGATAATGCTTAATTCCTAACTCAATGTAAATGCATGTAACATTGTGAATAGTTGTTATACTGTATTGTTTACAGAATAATAGAAATTACAAAAAATTAATGCATGTTTCATACAGATGCAACCATCTTAGCCCTAACTATACAGTATGTGGAAGCACCAACATAATTTTGTTTTCCTGAATATTTTTTACCAAGTTTGGTTCAGTCCACACATGTGGAACTCAAAGATATGTGACCAACTATATATATGCCCCCCCAATACCACATACATATATTTTCCCCATATAAGGACTCTAAGTTGAGTACATTTTAGAACACACACACACACCACTTTTTCCCCCAAAGAATCTAAGTTGGATACATCTGACCATCTGACCAAATTTTACAAAACATACTGGAGTAATATAAGTAATATTTAAGTAGGAGGACTTCAGTACAGAAGTATGATTTTCATTACTAGTATTGTTTGTGATTAGTTGTTGCTATGGGGCTGGCTGGAAGAGCCACATGTCAAATGATTTGCTCCTAGTAATGCGGAGAGTCAGCAGTTCAGCTTGGATTAGCATCTCTATGCTTATTTTTTGCTATAAGTTGTCAGATTTCTCTAAGCTTCCTTCCAGTCCTTATTTTTACACATAACTATTAAGATAAGATTCCTGGAAGGGACAGTAAAATCTGATCTTCAATTGGATTTCCAAAGAAACTAAAGAATTATTGTTATCAAGTTTCCTTAACATTAGTCAAAATTTTCTAGGTAAGAAGTCTGCAGTATTTTACACGAAACATTGTTTCCTTCATATTCTTTCTTTTGTACATTAAAAACAACTGTTTTTAATTGCATTTGGGGGGAAGCTTAATGTATATCACTTCACTAGATGTTTAAGTAAATAACACTTTTTAGCCTTGGTTTTAGTCTTAAGATATGTGGAAATGGTTTAGTGAGAAATGGCCTATCCTTGCAGATATATCAAACTATGGCAAAAGATTGGCTTTCATTGGTGATTCTGTTTTCCATATTTAAAGTTGACACCATACTAAGAATGGTTACTAATGACTATAGTTTAAAAAGAAAAATATATATACATATATAAATAATAAAGCAATTATTATTTATTTTTATTTGAAAGCAAATTAGAACAAGGTGTGAGAAAAAGCACGATTTTCTTGGGGAGATGATGGAGAGGCTCTATTTTGTTGAATAAAATCATGAATTAAGAGCTCAGAAGTCTGCAACTCAGAACTAATGAAAACTAGTGCTCATGTTCATTTGTCAGCTCCCTGTTTTCACCTCTTCTTGCCAAATAGGCTCAGTAAATCATGGCAAAAGGCAATCTAAAGGACAGATGAACTTGAGTATGTCTCCCATTCTACAATGCATCAAGTCTAAATCCCAGGCTGGGATTTGATCTGCCATGCCTCAAACTAATTCCTACATTGTTTCTTGCTGTGGCCCTGCTTCTTTTTGCTTTGACCAGGTTGTTTACTCATTGGTCTACCGTGCTAATTCTGAACTTTTCTTCTTGGTTTCTACCTTCTAGGCCTTTCCAAGGCTCAGCATGTCTTTCTAGATTATATTCCACTGCCTGCAGATTAACACCTTTCTGCAGACTGTCTTGATTCCTATTTTTGTTGCCATTACTTCCTCTGCAAAGAAACTGCTTCGAATCCTGTCATATCCAATTGTGCTCCTACAGACATCAAAGAATTAAGGGCATTGCAATATATTGTTCATTCAGCAAGTTTCTCTGGGAACTAGGAAGTAGAGTCAGATGGGAAGAACATGTTTTCACTGCAGCCTTTTCACAATTTTTGTAAGGTGAATCAGACCAGGTGCATATTAATGCAAAAAAAGGTCTCTGCTTTCTTGCTTCTTGGCCTCAGAATGTCATCTCTTTCTGTTGTCTGGATAATGTAAAGCAATATAGTGAAAAGTATTATTTTAGATTTTGGATGGTGCTCCAAATACAGGCCAAATTTACCAGAGATAACAAAAATATCTTAGATAAGTCCTGGTTAAGTATGATAAAACTTAAACATTAGAACTGACTCAATTACCAACTGCTTGATGTCTCAGAATTAATATCTTAAATTATTTCATTTTTGTCAAAAAGCAGGGTAACCATGAGCAGGTATTTTTACCTTCTTGGTATAAATGTCCTTACTTTTGAGGGAATTTGGACTAGTTGATCTATCTCTAATCAATCTTGCAGGCCTAAGACTTTCGTTTCTATATAGTTGTTGATAACTGGAGTCATCAACCCAAGTACTTCTTTATGTGAAATGGCATACCCTGTGCATCATAGCATGTGGAGAAACAATCACTATCAGAAATAGGGGTTGCTAATTTGAGGTCATGAGGAGAAACCTCTTGGGAAGCATTTTCCATGAATGAGGCTTGTTCTCTCTCCTGTTATCAATCCCTATGTGATACAGCATAATATGGGAAAACTAAATATGTATTGATTTCCAAAGTTATTGTGTACTATGGGGTATTTAAAGGGGCTGGAAACAAAGAGAGTGAAGACAGCACGTGGGATGTTATCTACCAATGATTTACTTTTATCTTCCTACAGTACAAAAATTTCAGAAAGCGGTCAGGGGACAGGAGAGTTGGGGAGGTCTAATATAGTTGTGGTAGACAGGCTGCTAAGCCTGAGAGCCAAAGGAGATAAAAGCAAGATACAAAATACAAATATAAATATAAATGGTGGGAATTGTTGAAATTCAGGTGAATTCCAAAGGAATTTAGTCTTTGGCAGAATCTACCAGGGATTAGGCTGGTGTTTATACTCATTCTGCTCCCAAACTATTAGTGTGTAGGGCTTCAATTATATTCACAATTGAATTCATAATTCACAACAGAGATAATGCCCTTTAACAGTAATAGTTATAAGATATATCTCCTATTGTATTTTGTTGTGTTTGAGCATTTCAGAGTATCATTTTCTTTTTCTCACTGACACTTATCTTTGGCGTAAATCATAATCCTACCAACTTTTTTTTTGATAGGTCTTCAAATATCTAACATAGCATCCTTCAAAATGTTAGTTAAGGCTGGATGAATGGAGTTGGTTGGGAACAGCATCCTACTATGTAATAAATGAATGTATTTTAGGATTTTCTTCCTTGACGCAACTTTACTGAGGGAATAAGTGATCCTTTGCTACTTTCCAGGAAGCAGAGCAAGTTGGTGAGTATGCTGATATATAACTACCTACGCTTGCGACTCCTGCAATTGCCTGCATTTCTTCTCTCCCAGGAATTTCAAATGCCAGCCACCAGCACTGTGCTTATTGATAAAAATCTTAAACTGCATTATGGTACTTTGAATCTGAAGATCAGTCTCCACGAGGCTTGAAAGCTTTCTGCTTCAAAATTTCTTGAAAGTAAGAAAAATGTGACTTTGTTTAAGAAGAAGGGGTGGTCATGATTAATGGCATGGCCATTGTGATATGTGAATTGGGTTCTGATGTTCTGCTCTGGGAAAACAAATAGCACTGACATCTGGGGCAATGTTCTCTTGTCTCATTATCAACAAATGTTCTGTCTTCAATGGTTGCATATGAATTCTGCAAAAACTGATTTTCTTGGAATTGAAGGTAAACTTGTTTTGTTTTGTTTTTAACATTCAGCCTTCCCTTTCTGAGTGACTAGTTTAAAGGGAAAGCACACATTTGAAAAGATCATTGCTGTAAGAGAATTATGGGTGCTCCTTTGTGTGAAACAGAGGAGTCTAAAATCTAATGCTGCATGAAAATGTTGCCTACTTTTATTCTTTCCTGGCTTTCTTCATCCTAAGTGTAAACAATTTTTATTTCCAATTTGTATAATGAAGCCAGCATCAACCTCAACCTCAAATATTTTTTCTCAGTTTCCTTTAGAACTAAAAGAAGTTTTATTTAATTTCAGAAGAATTCCCCTCTACCTTAGATGTTCTTATGTCAGGCAGGCTTTGAAGTAAAGGAGTCTAAATGAATAGATGGTATTTTCACATTAACTATCCTAGAGTACAAACATGAGGTAAGACAGAAATAAGAAACTTGGAATTCCAGAGAATTCCTTCTTCCCTGGTCCAGGTAGAAGCAAGTCCCACAAACTCAGATCAGAGCTGTCACTGCTAAAGGTATTGCCTCTCCAGTGGCACAAGCCACCATATAGTTCCCTAAAAGACCCCTTGTAGCTTGAGATGACAATAGAACTCCACTTAGCAATGCAGTCTTTTTGGTCCCAGGTACCTCACCGGAGCTCACAGAGAGCCATATGGGTACCTGGGGCACCATAAATGCTCAACCCATGTGTGGCAGTCCCCACCCCCACAGCACTGCCAGAAATAAAAGGAGTCAGAAATGATGAATGGTTTAGAAGTAAATGAAGGAGTTCAAGTTATTTGTCCTGGAGACACTTGAGCTAAAAGTTATACCAGTTTTCTTTTTTTCCTACAACAGTAGTGTCCTCTGTGTCCCTGACTCTAAGACTCACCAGACAGTACCTGTCAGGAGGCTCCATCTCTATTTTCTCTAGACAAGCTCAGCTTGCGTTGGTCTTTATTATTGGCTTGTATGGATGACTTTATTTGTACCTGGAGTTGGATGGCTACCAAATATTTTTAAATCCTATTTTATTTTATAAAGAAAAAATTGTTTATGACAAACAAACATTACTCTATTTTCATTGGTTTTAAAATGAGGCAGAGCTCTCATGGGCTTCTGCTTACTCATCTGTCAAATAAGACACTGAATTCTTAGTCTTTTTCAACTCTAAGCAAATTCTGGGACTCTCCAAGGAGATTATAGTAAGTCAGTTGTCTCTGACATTGGTTACTAGAGACAGACTATGGGGGAGAAGTTCCGACTCCATGCTCCAGCATGCTAACAACAACTTACTGACCTTTTGGACCCAGTGTTCCTCTTTGTGGGGTTGAGTTCTTGGATTAAATCAACTGTGACAGAGCTTCCAGCTTTAAGAGTTATATAATCCCATGTCTGTAAAATTTTCTTAAGAGAAAAGCAATTTACAGGATTTATGTCTATGATGGTTTTGAAGGAGATAGATAAGTACCCATCATATCTCTCTCTCTCTCCCTCCTTCCTCTTTCCCCTCACCTTCTCATGCATGTTACCATATTTTCCTGGATACTGGGAGAATTTAAAAACCCCTTCACTTCTGTGTTTCTAGAAAATATTCAGTGTTCTAATATTCCCTTTTAACTTTGTCTCCTGGGGCACTTTAGATTTTACTTGTATAAGTTCTTTGTGTGTGTGTGTGTGTGTGTGTTTTCCTGGTTGTTTAGTTTTTTGATCTCTTTTAACCAGAAGTGAGGGTTTCTTTCTTATTCTTTTGATTGTGTGTGTATTCCTTTGTGTTGAATATATTGCATATAGTAGCTGACTTAAGTTATATGCATAGAGTGGCTGACTTAGGTTATATGGTTCTATTCTTCTCAGATCCATGCTTTAGGATTTTTTTTTTCCAACATCATATGAATCTACTTTTAAAGAAATTATTTGAACAGTGGCATATTTTTAAAAAATTTTTTGGAGTTGGAGAACATTATGCTAAGTGAAGTAAGCCAATCTCAAGAACCAAAGGCTGAATGTTTTCTCTGATTAGTGGATGCTGATTCATAATGGGGGTGGGAGTGGAGAGCATGGGAGAAATGGAGGAACTTTGGATAGTCAAAGGGAAGGTAGGGGAAGGAAAGGGACATGGGGGTAGCAAAGATGGTGGAATGAGATGGACATCACTACCCTAGGTACATGTATGAAGATACAAATGGTGTGACCCTATCTCGTTTATAACCAGAGAAATGGAAAATTGTGCTACATATGTGTACTATGAGTTGAAATGCATTCTTTTGTTTTTAAAAATAATAATAAATAAATTTATTTTAAAAAATTTGTTTCACAAACCAACTCTATTTGCAACCCTATTGGAGGGAAGGGCTGTATTTTCACTCCACTTCATAGTTACATAGAAGAGGAAAGTTACATAGAAGAGGTATTAAAACAGCTTTTCTTCCTTTGTTTGAAGTTTTTCCATTAAAATCACTACTTAGAAATAAGTACAACAGTTATGAGCCGGTGTGAATGCCGCTAAATCTGAACCTGAAATTATAAGAACAAATGTTCCTGAGCTGAAAAAAAAAATTTAGTCCCTAAAAAAAAATTTAGTTTTAATGAAACACGAAATACAAAACTGTAGCAAAATAATCTTTAATGGTGATCTTCAAAATTGTTGGCATCAGAACTTTCTCAGGTACAGAGAATGTGTGACACTGCAGCTGAAGAGATTATTTTTTGTTCCTGTTAACTGCTCAAGTAGGTGACAACTCTGAGTGCAGTACTTAACAGCAGAAGTGAGCTCACCACAAGTTATAAATGCCAAGGTGAATGTGGTAACCTCTCCTGTGTAGATATTTTGCCTTCTTTGATTTTAAAAAAAAAGGCCTTCTGTTAAGTCTAAAAGAGGGTTTCTTATTTACAACTACTATTGTGGGACAAGGACAAAGAAAGGATCCTGAATTCAAGGGGAAAGAGCTTTCTCCCAGGCAACTTCAAGCACGACTTTGCTTCCAACCAAGTTCCAGCATTTTCTAGACTTGCAGGAACAAATTTGCTTAGTAGAACGTAAACTTTTTTTTTTTTTTAGTACCAGGGATTAAACTGAGGGGTACTTGACCACTGAGTCACATCTCCAGCCCTATTTTGTGTTTTATGTAGAGACAGGGTCTCACTGAGTTGCTTAGCACCTCGCCATTGCTGAGGCTGGCTTTGAACTCGCAATTCTCTTGTCTCAGCCTCCCAAAGTGCTGGGATTACAGGCGTAATTACAGGTGCCCGGCTAGAACGTCAACTTTTGCTCTTTAAAGAGGCACAGAAATGAGCTAATAACTCCAGGGAGTGTGTGGGAACTCAGGAGATACTCCATCCCTGTTTGATAAATTTTAATAATAGAAATAAAGTAGCTTGGAGAGCATTTGTTTGGCTTATTTTGATATAGCTAAAATTATATTCTGAAATGTTGTAGTCTCATAAGCATGGCTTTTACCTTCTGTAGATATTTTGCTTTTTTCATTATTCAAATTCAAACCCATCTGGATACTGACATCTTTGTTTAGTTAGTTTTAGTTAGTTTGTTTAGTTACATGATTGGGGATACTTAATGAGAAATATGTAAAAATGTAATTCGAGAATTTATTTGTTAAAAAAGAAAAAGAGCCTGTAATCCCAGCACTTAGGGAGGCTGAAACAGGAGAATCGCAAGTTCAAAGCCAGCCTCAGCAATGGCGAGGCACTAAGCAACTCAGTGAGACCCTGTCTCTCTATAAAACACAGAATAGGGCTGGGGATGTGGCTCAGTGGTCGAGTGTCCCCGAGTTCAATCTCCAGTACCAAAAAAAAAAAAGAAGAGTACAAGAAGGTGAAGTGACCTGCCCACAGACAAATGGCTGAATGGTATGAGCTTAAAGACTATTAGATGTAACTGGATGGTGAAAGAGAAGGACAGAGAGAGAAGTTTTTATGGGGAGAAAGACTGGGAAGCAAATATTGAAGTCTGTTGTTAAGGAATAGCTAACATACTTCCATAGAGTAAAACCGTTGCCTGATTTCTTTACCCAGGCCTGTCTGATATGCATAGCCAATATTCACTTGTTTTTCTTTGCCAGAAATTTTAACACAACCAGACCATTTAATGGAAATTCTCCTTAGTACTCCCAAATAGCTGGCTACGCAATTGGTATTTTCACATCTAGGCTCTTTTCCTTGTTTTACAAAATGCAATTCCATTCATCGCTCATTTATCAAGTTACTAATTCAAGAAATCTACACTGAGCCTTCACTACATGCCAGACAGTGTTCTATGCATGGGAAATAGAGTATGAACAAAATAAATAGACTAATACTTGCCCTTGGTGCAGTTCACATCCTAGAAGGAGTATACAGCAATGAAAAAGTAATAAGTTATTCAAAGACATTTTATATGATATGGTGATAAGGCAGCAGAGAAAGATAAGGTGGGGAAGTAGGTGGAGTGTGTTGGGATTTCCAGTAGAAAAGTGAAAGGATACAGCCACACTGAGCATGTACCTTTCCATAGATGGGAGTTAGATGTGCAAGCAGCCTGAGTGGATATCTTGGCCTGGTATCCAGGCTAAGACAGCACACACGTATGGATAGACCAATGCACTGAAGAAGCAGCGACAGAGATGAGGCCAGAGGGGTGCAAATGCTGTGCACTGAAGTAATATCCATGGTGATGACTTTGGCTTCACTGCAGGACAGAGGAGGCCAGTTGATATGGTTCAAGAAAGGAATAATCTAATTTGACTGACTTTAACAGGACCATGGCTACCATGTTGAGAGCAGACATAAAAGGAACAATTCAGGGAGTGGTCTTAACCTTGAGAAGTACAGTAGACATCCAGGTGGAGATGAGAAGGGGCCACCTGGTAGAAGAGTCTAGAGTCCAGAGGAGTTGACATTTTACCTTTGACATTTTACCTTTCCCTTTTCTACATTCATAGTAAACATGTCTAAATGTTTCCACTGTCCTTTTGAATAATTCAACATTCAGCAGTATCTGTAAGAAAATGATGTAATAGGCAATTAATTAAAGTAGAGGGCCATTCTGAGCCTGATTTGCTGGGAAATAATAGGGAAGACAAGAAACTTTTACTTCAGGATAAAGTAACTCCTTATGTAGTGAAATAAAAAATTCCTGCAGACTCCAAGGAGTACATATCCTGAAGGAATTGAAAATACAGTTAGGGCCCCTGCATTCACTTCTTCATTTCACTGTGAAGATCATTGGTAATTGTTTCCTTTGAGTTTTAAAGTCAACCTTGATTCCTTTCCTTATTTTTTTTCCTACTAAGCTGATTAGTGCAGTTGTATAGGAACCCCAAGATAGGCTGGCAAATAAGCATTCCAGACTTGCAGCTGCAGCCTTAATGAAGGGCCGGGGAACCAGGAGTACCACATCTAGTGGTGCCATTTGAAGATGACTTTCACCAGAATCATGAGTATCTTTTTTCATCTTTTATCCCCTGACTACCATGGTAAAACCAAAGAAATTAAGGTGGTTTTTCTTTGTCACAAGTATATTGAATTTAAATCTCAGTGTGTATGGAGTTCTTAGATAATGGAGATTGAATGGTAAAGTAGAAACAAGAGTGAAAACGAGTTAGATCCCAAGAGCTATCATTTAGTGTCCTTGGAAAAGAAATTTAATCCTCTTGATGGCAGTATCTTTATCTTTTAAACCTGTGCTGTGGAAAATATATCAAATAACATTGCTAAGAATACTTTTCATAGTAAAGAGGTAAATAAATAAGTTAATATATTATAGCTATTAAAACCAAGAAAGCCGAGGCCAGACTATGTGAGTTCAAATTCTGATTCTGTTCCTTAGTATCTAGGTGAACTTGGCCAGGTTATTTAACCTCTGTGCACTTCAATTTCATAACCTGAAAATAAATGGTAATGAGTATAATGTCAAATGTAGCAAGTAATTCGGAAGATTAAATAAGTTTATACATGAAAAGTCTTATAGCAGTGCGAAACATATGAATGTGCTGCTCAGTAATGATTTATTGTAGTACTATTATTGCCACTACAGGTCCTCTCTGTTGCCCATTTGCACTTTCAGTCACATGCAATCAAGTACAGTTCAAAAATATTGACCCATTAAGTCCCACACGTTCTTTCTTTCTTTCTTTTTTTTTTTTTTTTGGTACCGGGGATTGAACTCAGGGCTACTCGACCACTGAGCCACGTTCCCAGCCCTATTTTGTGTTTTTATGTAGAGACAAGATCTCACTGAGTTGCTTAGTGCCTCACCATTGCTGAGAGTGGCTTTGAACTCACGATTCTCCTGTCTCAGCCTCCCAAAGTACTGGGATTACAGGTGTGTGCCACCATGCCTGGCTAAGTCCCACATGTTCAATTCCATATAGGATAGTGTGACATATTGGTCAAAGGAAAAATTACAGAAATAAATGATTCATGATTTTTAAAACACCAATTTTATAGATGGAATTTTATGCTATCCCACTCCATTCTACCTATAACTCATCCCTTTGTCCAATGTGTCCATGTTGTATATGCTACCTTCCTGCTAATCACTTAGTAGCCATTTCAGTTATAGATCAACTGTCTTGGGATCACAAGTGTTTGTTTTTAAATAATCCTTCCTTTACTTAATAATGGGCTCAAAGCATAAGAGTAGTCATGTTGACAATTTGGATTCACCAAAGGAAGCTATAATGTGCTTCCTTTAAGTGAAAAGGTAAAAGTACAGTAAAATAGAAAGAGAGAGTGATTCATATAACCTTTATCATAGGATATTATTATAATTTTTATATTTTATTGTCATTATCTTTAATATCTTACCTAGATCAACTTACAAATGAAACTTTAACATAGGTATGTATGGATAGGAAAATATAGTATATATAGATTTTGGTATTATCTATGGTTTCAGGCATCCCCTGGAGGTCTTGGAACATACCTCTGTAGAGAAGGCTGGACTATTATACTTTTTATTCCTCCTCTTCTTTTTCCTTCTCTTTATCTTCTTTTTCTTCCTCCTTGACTAACTATGAATAACTAATACTATTACCTCTAGTCTAACCCAGGTGAATATTTTAATGTAATCAAATCTTAGAGACTAGCTGAATTTCAAGACATTATCTTGGAACAAGATAAGAGAGCTCATCTCATGAGGCATCACAATTTGAAACAAGATATTATAATAAAAGTATTGATCTCTCTTTCCTTCTTCTCTTCTCCTTCCCTATTCTCTCTCTTAAAGAGAGAAATAAAGGTAAAATGAGTTAACAGATGTCACTGTGAATTGAAAAGAAACTCACAACTATCTAAGACAGCTTTTTAAACAACCCTGTTGTCTTGGTTTTATTCTTTTTGTCCCGTAATAATCTAAATAATGACCTTTAAGACTAAAGTCCTGATAAGCAAGAAAGAACTGGGCATGTAGGGATACCCAGGCAGCATCCTGTTCTTCCTGCCTGAGGTTTGACATTGTTGCCTAAGCTGGCTCCTCACTGGAATGAGAGGTGGTGGCCTGTTTCATTCTTGAGGTCCTCAGGACCCAGAAGTCTTAGTAGCAGACGTGGTGATGTCCTGGCTTTAGGCATCAGCACTTTATCCTGGTAAGTATTCCAAGTTCTCTGTGCTCAGGGAGCTTTGTCCCTTTATTTATTTAAAAAATATTTTTGTTAGAGCATTATAACTATACATCATAGTGGGGTTCATCCCAACAAAATTATACATGCATGGAATTTGATTTCAGTTCATGTTCCTCCATTATCCCTTTCTTCCTCCCACATTCTCCTTCTTCCACTCAACTGATCTTCCTTTTGCTCAATTATTTGTTATTTTCAATTGGATTTTTTCTAATTATACATAAAGGTGAAATTCCCTGTGGTATATTTATATATGCACATCATATAATTTTTAAAAAATTCATTCTGCATTTCCTCTCCTTTCCCAACCCTTCTATCTTGCTCTTGATCTCCTTCTTCTACTGTACTGATCTTCTTTATGTCTTTATGATATTCAAGTCTCTCCTCCTTTCCTTTAGTATTTTCTAACGTTCATATACGAGAGAAAACATGCAACCCTTAATTTTCTGAGTGTGGCTTATTTCAAGTAACATGATGTTTTCCATTTCCATCTATTTACAGGACAATGCCATAATTTCATTCTTCTATATGGCTGAGTATCCATTCATCTATTGACAGGCATCTGGGTGGACTCTATAATTTGGTTATTGTGAATTGTGCTGCTATAAACATTGATGTGGCTGTATTGCTATAGTATGCTAATTTCAGTTCTTTTGGATAAATACCAGGGAGTATGATAGCTACATCATATGGTGGTTCCATTCCTAGTTTCTTGAGGAACCTCCATACTGCTTTCCAGGCTGATTGTACTAGTCTGCAGTGCCAGTACCCCTGTACAAGTGCACCTTTTCCCCCACATCCTTGCCAGCATTTGTTATTGTTTGTATTCTTGATAATTGCCATTCTGACTGGAGAATCTTATTGTAGTTCTGATTTGTACGTCCCTGAATGCTAGAGATGTTGAACATTTTTAGTATATCTGTCGTTGGTCCCCTGTAAAATAATACTCTTAAAAGAAAAGAAAAAGGAGCACTGTAAAGCAGAACACTAATAATAAAGGATATCTATAATATAGAATTTCATAGAATGGCTTGAAATAATAGATGCATTTATTTAAAATTAGACATACATCCATATTCTGGAGTTAGCCACATACATTCAAATGTTGACAATGCAGTTAGTGTGTGCTCTTCATTACTGACAAATCATGCATACAGTTATACATAAATTCTTTGTCCTAGAATTCTAAATAAAACTTGTTTGCCTTTCTTGAAATAACACATGCAATGGGTTTTTTTTTCCTTTATTTTTTAAAATCAGTGAAAAAAATCATTTAGAACATTTCCTTAGTATGTATGTTAAAAATATCATCAACCTAATTATATTTAATCACATTTTATAATTCTTTAATACTGTTCCTACTAGGAAATATCAGATATATATCCCCAAGATAGATCCACCACACACACACACACACACACACACACACACAAATTACAAACACAAATTCTTCAATTATGGTAAGACAAAGACACAGGGAGAGTTTCTTTCTCATCAGCAAGTGATGCTAACAAACTTAACAGCTGGCAGGCTTTCAGGGAATTCTTTGGAGCTGTCTTTCTGAGATTTAGTTTTCATAAGGTCCCCCCGACCCTGTTCCAAGATGATGCTACTTTCCGTCATGTTGGTACTATCATGTTAGGTGGATAAAAGAGCATGTTTGCATTTCATTGATGTAAACGCTCTCAACCTCTCTCAAAATAGCAGCAAAATCAAATCTGACTTAAAAAGGAAGCTTAATGCTTCTTGGCAAAGTAATACTGCCCAAGTGGATTCTGATGATACATCATTATTTCCTGCTGTAAGGTCAATGAATTGCTCTGGGACTCCGTGTTATCTCTGTGCTGCTGTAGTTTGGAACTTGCTGCTCATTTTAAAATCTAGGTCTATCGCTTATAAGGAAAAATAGCTTTGTTAAGATAAGACTTCGGAGAGATTGGAATGTTTGTTTTATTGCATTAGGAAAAAACTCACAGCCGTAAAGCTGCTGAAATAGCAAGCTTTGATTTTTCTTTTTTTTTTTTCCGAAACTCCTTACTTCACTAAGGAAAGATGCAGGAAAATCGCTTTGTAACATAAGTTTCTGAAATAGAACATATGTCTTTTGTGGATTTCACATCATTATTTTTAACACATCACAATGCATGTATTCACGATGTGGTTTTGCACAAAATGTTAGACCATCCATAGCAATTGAGGTGGAAATATTTGGACTCTATAGATATAATCAATTAATAGCCATAGTATACCTCTTAAGTTGAACACATTTTCCTAATCAGGTTCAAGAACTTACACAATTTCAATATTGAGGTAATGTTCTAAGTAAAAGCAGTAATAGCTAAAACAGTAGTAGACAATATCTATTGCAATTGCTGGTTTGAACAATATAAAATTGCTAATATTACATTTTAAACTATAAAGTGACAATTTCATATGATTTAAGTTTATTTATTTCAAGAATAAGGAAGAACTGTTTATGAACTTGCCTATTGTATAGCTGAAGAAAATGATATACAGATCACGTAACTGGTGTGTAGTCACCTAAATATTTGGATTTGGGAGGAGGACAACCATTGATACAGAATCAACAAAGAATGACCAACAATATTGATTTTATTGTCACTGCCATTTCTCCTGTCACTAGCATGGTGACTGATATTTCTGATTATTCTACCACATCTAAAGCAGCATTTACTCCAAAATGGTAATATACCACATAGTTTGATAGAAGGACAAATATGTAAATTGTGTAAATTGGTAATTTTCGTATTTTAAAAATGGTTAACACATCTGATACCAGGGAGAAATCCCACAATGATGATATTTATTATCAAAATAAATAGTTTAGAAATAAACACAGACATGGGGTAGTATGAACATTATGATGGCATTATTTTGTCTGATGTTCAGATTTCCTGGCATTGTCATGCACTTGATAGTGAAATCTCAAACATACTATACAATATAGAGTGATCTTGAATTAGCTCCTTTTATACAATATCAATGATGAAGAATATCTTCTACCATGGGGATGAGTTCGCTTCTCATAATGCCCAAGAATGCAGAGTCTTTTGAGAATCTGGCAGTCACACAGAAGCAAAATCTGGGACAAGACTCCTCTAGTACTGTGTACCCATTAATTGTAAATTACTTCTACATACCTTAGGGATGATGATAATAATAATTTTTGTTTTTGTTGTCACTCTTATTTATGGAGCACTTATAAAATGCCAGGTACTTACATGCACTGGCACTTCCTATGGGGAAAAAATCTATTACTGTATCAGTTTTATAGATGGGAAAATTAAAACTTAGACTTTAATTGACATGTTTCAATAAGTTGTTTTTTTAGCATCCAAGAATGATTCCAGAACTCGTCCACTTAAACACTACACCACAGTGCACAAGCATCACAAAACTGCCTAATAATTAGCTCTGGGTTTGGGGTGCTGGGCAGGCAGTTGTATTAGCTGTACATTCTCCCCTTTCTCCTTGACATGTCCTCACCTTGCTAGTGCAAGAGGCAGCCATGAGGATGGCTTATGCACCTTGGCTCCTTGCATTGCTGTACCTCTAGCCCTGTCTTGTGTAATTCCCAGAGCAGCTGCCTTCCCTTCTCTCCCTCTTCTTCCCCCCAGGTGTCCTGAAGCTTAAGAAAATAATTTTTGAATGAGCACAATAACAAGATCTCCTTGCTCTACCATTTCTCAAAGGAAATTGTGGCTCTTCTCTGAAGGAGAAAGTTGTTTTCTGACTTTGTATTTCTAATACCAGATCTACCCCAAATCCCACGAGTACCTGGCTGCCTGTGTCCTCCTTCATTTCAGATCCGTCTATCAGAATTCTAGGCGTGCATTCTAGCACTCTCTGGAGCAGTCAGCTGCTAGAGCTGCTTGTGTCCTTCAAAAGGTGATCTATGAGCCAAGTTAATTCTAGTAGATTAAAAAATGCATGAAATATTTTTAGACAAATCTTGACAATGTTGTCCTATGGAGAATATTCCTTTGGCCCCTAAAAAGAGAAGGAACAAGGCTATAAGCTTCTTAAAACAAAGAAATGGAGTATATATTTCATTTTTATAAAAAGATACTTTCTGAAAAAAATCTAAATCATACAATAAATACTAGGTTAAAATCTATAGAGATGAAGGAGGACCACTTTTGAGTAGCAAGATATGTCTGGCACCTGATGGTTTCTGTGACAGACTGATATTAATGTATTATTTTTCTACAAAATGGCAGATGGCTATCCCAGATAAGGAACTATAAAAGAATACTTGATTTAACCATTTCTATATATGTGAATATATATATATAGTTATTTATGTATAAATATATCTATATTTCAAAACATGTGCACAATAAATATATAAAATATATATTTCTTGACTTAAAAAAGTAAATTTAAATATAAGAAAAAAGTCCCAGTACATTATCATTGGCCAGTCAATATTCTAATGAAATTATTGCCTGGGTTTCATTCCAAAATATTTGGAAGCACAAATGTGTAGCAATACAATGTACTTCGTAAAACAAATGTTTTCTTTTTTTAGAATAAAGAAAAGAATGAGGCTCCGTGATTTTTACTGGTAGCATCCCCATTTCTTCAGCTAATACTATGGATATTTGAATTTTTATTTCTTTCCCATTGATAGTAAATTATTTCTATTTTCTTATTCACCCATTTAACAAATATTTTTCTCTTCCTAGGTTCTGTGTGAGTTCTGTCATACATTTGTATTTCATATGAAACCATTCTTGCTAAGAGTTGTGTTCTAAACTGATGCAGTATATTTTCATGTTAATTTTGTCTATGGATTTTACAGTCAGATTTTATGATCAGAATTTACTGGAAATGAAAAGCAGACTACAAAAAAAATGACTGAGTGGTTTACTTACCAATGCTACAACCCAAGTGTGGTTTCCAAATGGGATTAACATCACCTGCAAACTTGTTAGAACTACAAATTTGGAGGCCTAACCCAAGACCTACCAAATCCAGAACTGTGGGATGGAACTTCAGTAATTTAAGACCCACAGTGTGTCAGAATCCCTTGGAAAGGCCTACTCAATCACACACTGAATCCCAAAAATCCTGAATTCCTGTAAGAGGGCAAGTTTTGTACAGAGTGGAATAAAATATGACTTAAGCCCATTTAACTTACTGCTTTGGCTTTTAGTAGACCAACAATGAATTGTTCAAGTTAACCAAGAAAAAAGAAATGCAAAGCCATTGGGTTTTTGTTTGTTTGTTTGTTTGTTTGATTTTTTTTTCTTTCCTTTAGCTGTTAGCATCTCCATTAAAGTGGGGAGTGAAATGATAGTGAATGATGGATCCCTTAATACTGATGTCAGAGGGCATGAGCTTCTTGTGTTCTATTAGTTATCCATCATCACTAAGCCAAAATGAAGTCATGTTACATTCATATGATTGCATGAAAGCCACATGGAACTTTTGAGGATTCCATCAATTGTTGGTCCTTTCAACTTGGAAGAAATCCAGAACCTGTGCAAATTTCTAATGAAATACTTTACAAATTCTAATACTGTCAGCAATTCACTTTATGTCAGAAAAGTTGAAGTTGTTTCTGTGAATCATAACTAGAATTATCTAGGAGGCCTTGATTATGTGAATTTAAGAAATGTATGATTTTATTCTATTTGTTAATTTTCATATTCATACATAGGAAGAGAAAATCAGCTTAATCTCCTTTTACAAGTTTTTTTTAAATATGTTTATTTTATTTACTTAGTTTTATATGGTGCTGAGGATCAAACCCAGTGCCTCACACATGCTAGGCAAACACGCTACCACTGAGCTACAGCCCCAGTCACCCTTTTACAAGTTTTTAATCTAGTCTTATAAAAGTTCTACTTTTATCAGAAAATATAATTTCAGATTTGTTATTAATATGATATTTATTTTCTAGGAACCTATTAAAAAGAATTGCCTAGGATCCTACATAATTTTCCTTTCAGTTCTCAATTTTTTTCTAAGGCAGTTTTTTTAACTCTTAACTCTCCTCTAGAAATACATTTGGTAAATAAAGTGAAGGCATCCTGGTCTTATTGACACTGATAAAATATACCAATTAGATTTTGATACATAAGTACAGATGTGATAAAATATACTGTCAGGGGTGTAAGAAAAATCTACACATTTTTTCACTAAAAAAAAAAGCATAAATATTTTAGAAACTAAGTGAACAGTAATTATTCACTGAGATTACCTGGCCTAAACCAACTCAAATCTGGTAACTAGTTTACATTTCAGTGAAGGACTATTTGGCTAATTGATAATTTTTAGCACAAGTAAATTACAAGAAAAGGAAATGTCTCTTTGGAGGGCAAACTTGACATGCTTGAAGGACTAAGAAGATGAAAGAAGAGATTTAAATAAACAAATAGAGCATGGAAAAAGAGAATAAAAGATATGGGGAGGAAATGATATTAAGTACGTGCTAATGGATTCCGTGTGGATTTGAAGAACCACATCCAGACTGAAAATATGTTCTTGAAGTTGAACCAACTCAAGTGACCTACCATGAGGAAAGCAGTATCTTTCTTTTCAAGCTTCTAAATAAATACAATTTTAGAGTCTATTACTGAATATATTCATGAACATGCATATAACCAAGGAGGCTTATATGGTTTCATTTTAAATTGAAAACAATTTGGTTTGCATGTGATTTTAAGAAATGCTTGTAGCGGTGCTATAGTTCTGACTGTGGCTCCCAGGACTGCTAATCCTGATTACCGCTTAAATGTGGCTAATTTTTATAATGTGAGACTAATTTTTAAAGCAGCAAGCCAGTTTGGGGTACTATTTTCATACAAGGAAAAGAAGAAATGGATTTTTTAATACATTTTTTCAGGGATCTTTTGAGATGAAAGAACTGCAGTGTAAAAAAACTGATCTCGTTAGGTAAAATTACTTGTGCTTTAATGGCTCAACATTTCTAAACAAAGGATTTGCCTTTTATTTTCCCCCCTTCTTCTCTCTGGTTTAAAAGCCTAGATTCCATTTGGAGTGAAACAAATTGATTTTTCAAAATGATGTTGGTAATTCATTTAGGATTTAAGGGTAAGATCAAAGTACAACCTTTCTTGCATTTCATAATGATGACATTGAAAACCTGAGGGTTTAAAAGGTATGAATGGTGGGTATGTTTATTATTGAGTTGATAATTACTCAGTATATACATGAATCAAAGCTTTGTGCAAATATGTACAAATATTACGTGTAAAAATACAAGTACTGATAGGATGGATACTTTCAGTTGCTATTTTGGGAACTTCCTGGAAATAATATGAATCAATCAGAGCTGCTGTATAGGACTGACCTTGATGTCAACAACACCCTCCAAAATTGTGCGGTGGAGCCCTTGACATTGCTTAGTGGCCTGCTTGGCCTTCTGTTTACACAGGGATAACATCTACCACAGAGGATCTGCATTTTCACCTTCATGGAAATTATAAGAGAAGTTAATTATCAGTGTTATCCTGATCAGTATTATATCAGTATTTTCTCCTTAAGAAATTGTAAATAAATAATTTGGAGGTGGCATTTCACAAATTTGCTCTCTTGAAAAGTAATTCCAACTAGTTTGGATGCAGAGGGTCCATTGATTACTCTTGGAGAGATCTTTGCCTAAAGGGTACCCATGTCTAACTTTCAGGAAGAATTAAATAACTCCCATTGCTAGCTCATTTGCTTTTAGTAACCTGATAGGACAGTTATTACATATTTTGTTTATAATTAATAGTGCTACTATAAATATATAGTGTCTGATTATCTTGTATCATCTTATTTTTCTTTTTTCTTTTTTTTAACAGAATACATCTTCTTAATAAGTAGTTACGAAAAGTAGTTTTTTGGATGAAAGATACCAAACATGGAGGGTGACAAAGGGTATTATATATCAAAACTTACACCATTTATTTATATAATTTAAAAATTCCAATGCTGAGAACTCTTTCCTGCTTCTGTTTAATTAAAAGAAAATGCAGTTCATCAAACATTGTCAGGAAGTTGTCAAATTGACAAGCTAGATTTATTCCTTTGTGTGATCTAAATAACTTTTGATATCAATCTTTCTTATTCTACTTAAAAAGTGCATACATTTGAAATTTGGTTTCCAATAGAAAATAGTTTGGAAAGGCTGTTTTAATTTGGATCATAATTTATAGAGGCCCTTCTAAGAATGTTCACAGGTGTCATATCATTTAATTCATGATACTTCTAAAAAGGCTGTTATTCTCATATATGGATGATGACACAGGCTGAGAGGAAGTTTACATGTAAAAATAGAGGCATGCTATATCTGAAATACTTTAAATGACATGGCATCTACAGATTATTTTTGCTGGTAACAGATTCAAAGGACTTTTTCATTTTCATGTATAATAATATTGCATTGTAATATTTTATTATAGCTTTACAACTCATAGTAACTCATTCAACGTTAGTCATGATTAGTGATCCAAAGTAATTACAAAGTGATTCATGTTAATGTAACTTAGTTTAAATTTAATAATTCATCCTGTCATTGGAACCATTAATACATATCAAATTTCAAAAGACTCATAACTTAAGCAACAATTGTTTCTCTTTTTTTCCCTTCAAAAATGGTGTCTATTAGGGTCTCTTGCTGCAAACAGAAACTAACTCCGGGTAGTATAAGCAAATCAGAAAGAATTCATTGGAAGTGTCTTGAGGAAACAACCAAGTCGGAAGGGAAGACTTCAGAGTACTAGAAAAAGCAGGAAGCTGGGCACTATAGATCTCTTGGTGACGGGCAGACCTGCTTTGTGACTGAAGCAGTGTCAGTCCCTCTCCCCTAGAATCAAGGCATTAACTCCCACCATGCCTTCTGGCTTGGGTGTTCCCACTTAATTCACATTCTTATCAAAAGGAGCCTCCAGGGACTCATTTAGCTTTCCAGATTTATCATTTCCTTATGACAGTATCTGTGGAAGGAGATGAAAATTCCCCAAAAGAACTTGGTGTGCTGTTGAGAAGGGAAATAAATATTAGCTGGCAAACAACAATAATGAGAGAACAAATGTCTGCTGGAGGGTTTTGGTGAGACAGTAATACATACTTTCCCTTTTACTCTTCTGAATCCGGCATGTACACATATGTTCACATGTGCACATGCACATAATGGAAATATCACAGATGACAATGTCACCTCTGTAAGTCACCAATAAAGCTGACTGGAAAATGTGACATTAGAATTGTGGCCAAGTGGGCTTGTCAGACGTCACCTCTTAATGAGACAGACACTGGAGCAGCTGTTGAACTCCAGCCTGCCCCAGGAGGCCCCGACCAAATGGCAGCAAGCAGAGCAGCATGTGGCCTCTTCACTGGCAGGCAGGTCCCCCAAAAGAAGAGACAGTTGCTGAGCTGAGCAGGCTGTACTTCTTCCCTCGCCTCTTCCACTAAAAAGTCCCTTTGGCCGTAGGGAAAGGAAGGGTGAGTGAAAAGACTCATCATATTTTTCTACCAGAAATCTCTTCAAACAATAACAACAAAACAAAACAAACATACCAAAAAAATGAAGAAAACCTCTTCCAAAGAAACATGGGGTTGAGGAATTTGGGACTACCCACAAAACTATGTCCTTTTTTTTTATTTTTTTATTTTTTTAGTTGTAGATGGACACAATGTCTTTATTTTATTGCTTTGTATGTGGTGCTGAGGATCGAACCCAGGGTCTCATGCATGCGAGGCAAGCACTCTACCACTGAGCTACAATCCCAGCCCCCAAAACTATGTCCTTTATAACTTGATTTTTGTATCATACAAGTAATTCTTGCACAGTATAAAAACCGAACCAATAAAGAAAGTTGTGAATGACAAAATTAAATTTCTTCATAATATTATTCCCGCCCCCCAGTAACAAGAGTTTGTTTTAATGTTGAGGCTTATTTCATTCCATTTTTGCACGTATGCATATTTACATATTTTAATGTATACTTTAACACATGTATCTCAGCACACATATACTTTGTAATACAATGATTCTTAATTATGCTTTTTGAATGCTTTCTATTTTTTTAGTTTTTAATGTTTTTATGAGTGTGTTATAGTTATACATAATAGTGGTGTTTATTTTGACAAAATCATATGTGCATGAAATATAATTTGTTCCATTTCAGTCCATAGTACTTCCTCTTTTACTCCTCTCCTCTCTCTCTTCTTCCCCTTCTTCTACTCTACTGGTCTTCCTTCTATTTATGGATTGTTTTTAATTGGTGTTTTATAGATATACATAAAAGTGGGATTCGCTGTTGTATATTCAGATATGTACATAGCATAATTTGGTGAATTTCTTTCTGTTTTTGAAAAGTATTTAATAAGAGTATTAAAAATATGTTAGAGATTGTTGATAGAACTAATTCTATAGAGAGAGAAGCCTATAAGGTTTCCAAGGATTGTTGTTGAGATGTGTCAAGAGGTGGCAATCCTGTTCTGCAAGTGAAGCCTGCAAATGACAGTGGTTAGCAGCCATATGACATACACTGACCCCATTAACATCAGCAGAACAGCATCACCATCTGTCTGCTGCTTAAAGATCATGTTATCCATTCCCTCAACTTTGCAGGTGTAGAAACTGAGGACCAAAATCTGTAACTGAGCTACATCTAAGTCAAAGTCAGTGCTTTCCAACCCCCTCTCCACCATGATGCATGACTTACCAAAAATGAAGCTAAGAAAACTAGGCATTGTAAGGAAATGATCATTGAACAGCACATATCATATGCTAGATGTTTTGTCCATATTATATAACTTCATTCTTACACCAATGCTTTCAACAACAATTATTATACTCATTCCTGAGATGACACTATGTAGGGTCAGAGTTGCTCTAGGAATATTAATTATCCAAGTTCAATTTTGTCTGGTCTGAACTTCCTGGAAGCACTACTTTGTATTCAAACTCACCACCACATACAGTGCATCTCTGAATGTGGAAGGATTAAGAAAATAAATCATGATGCCTGATTCCTCACCCATATCTAGAAGAGGTACCTGGCTGCTAGGAATGTCCAAAAATGCTGGTTATTAATAGGCTTTATACTTACAATAATCATTATAACAAATTAACAAAGAAGAACATATAATCATCTGAAGCAAAGAGCTTAAGTAACTTTTCCATTGGAGAACATCACAGTTATGCTATAATCTCTCTACTTTGCCACTAGGCTACACTGGTAATATTTTCAATGGAGATAACAGAGCAAATTATTAATTTTACTACAAGTTGGAAGAACATCCAATGAAGAAGTATCTACAAATCTATCCTGTCCTTCAAATTATAAGTAAGTATGGACCATAGCCTCAATTAGAGCTTGATCATTAATGGGTGAATTCAGGATTAGTAACAGAAATCCAGCCCTAACATTCCCCTTGTTAGGGCTTCCTCCTTCCTAACTCATTAGCCTTTGACAGTGTCCTCTGGAAGTTCCTTGGAGATACCAGTCTTGACTAATCCCCGCCCCTCTTTGTTGGAGTAAGCATGCCTAACTGGGAGGAGCAGTGAGGGCGTGTTTATTTAGTTTTCAATGACCAGAGAATGGCTTATTTGTTGGTCTCCCATGCTAAATTGCAACGCCAAGAATATATCTTGGAACTGGTCAGTAAATATGGCTAAATAAAATGAGGGGATCAGAATAAAAGACCCATATGAAAGCAATTGGCAGTTCACTCTTCTACAGACTGAGAGAGTCATGGGTCTTCCATGTTTATCAGTCAGCTAAAAAAGACAATTATGTATGTAGTATCACTTTCTTTTATGTAGTTTGAACCATCCTCTCCAGATAAATGTCAATGATGGTAGCTCAACATGGTGAATATATAACATTGCATTAAAATGCAATGATAATTCATGTCATGATAATTCATTTAAGAGAGGAGAAGAAGCCAAGCTTTAAAGGATCTGAGCTATAAAATGCAGCCTGTGAATCAGGGAGTTTCTTTTGACCAGCCTTTGAAAACTGGCTCAGTATGCTACTTTGGCCCCTGAGCCAACAGATTCCTGAGCATCCCTGGGAAGAGAGAAACCATACCATACTTTACCATATTATGTGCAATCTGCACTCTGTCTCTCCAAGATGTATAAGGGAGTTGAAGAACCAGTGAAGGAATTTAACTGACTAATGAGATTATAACACATATACTAATAATTATAATAATCACATCCAATACTTACTGTATGCCAGCCCATATGGGAACTTTTCCTATGTATTCACTGACTGAATCCTTACAAAATCCTATGAGGCAGAGAATGTTATTTTATCCTTATCATGCAATGGTCAAAGACTTTAGTGACTTACCCAAGTCTATGCTGGAACTCATAAGAGCCATATGCAAGGGAAATCTGTGTGTGTTTATGGAAAGATGAAGGTAGAGAAAAAATATTAAAACTAACAGGACTGTAAGTCATGCTAATGGATAAAATTTGTGTTTGTCCTTCATTTCTCAAAATACTGAGAATTAGTTATTTTCAGATGAATAGGAGAAAGTGTTCCTTGAGATGTAGCCAGATGAAACAGACAAGAAAATTTTCACTTAATGCATTATTTCAAATGGTACTAAGAATAGAATACCAGAAGGCTTATAAAAGCCTTAGATAATTTTATGGATGTTGGCTAAGCAGAATAACTGCTATTTTATGGACAAACGTGAACAATGCTTATATAGATAATATGATGTTAATATCATGTTACTATAAGGGTGTCCCTGACCTCTGGTCACCTGCCTGACAATTGAGAGAGGAGAATGCACCAGGCTCTGAGCCTCTCTTTCTTCCCTCCTCTCATAATAGGCTGCTGTCATGAGTAATAATGTCCTAGTTACTTCCCTTCCCTTCCAACTCATGCCAACAATTCTTCATATTGTCACACCTTGAATCTTTCCATTACCTAAACAACTCCACATGTAAGAATTTTAATTGAAAGTAAGCCATTCTTATCTGAATCCTTTCATTTATTCTTATTACCCCGCATCATTTTTCAACATAATTGGGGTCCCTAATCACTCGAATTCTTCTTACTTTTCTGAATTCTCAGTCTCTCCTGGATAAATCTCACTTCCTATCTGGCCAGTCATTTCATTGATATTTTAGCAACATCCTCAATTCCTTGACCTCATACTCATTTATCTAGACACACCTTGATCTCATCCTTAAATCTAACCAACCTTTCCTTTCTACTTTTGATTGTAGATCCCTGGAGAGAGTCTAAAGAAATAAGGTTCCTAATATTTGACAGGAAGATATTAAATAACATGATAAATGACTGAATAAATGCATAAGAAGATAGTGCACTTCTCTTAATTGGTTATCACATATTTGTGATTTCCAACTTCAGATCCATCCATCAAGGTACTATTCATCAAGTATCCTTATATATGGTGGATAATAAACTGGTATTGAAGCCACATCTTAGGACAACTAAACTCCTCCAAGCCTTAATTTCCATATTTCTAAATGGGAAATAACAATAGTTCCTACCTCAGATTAATTTTCTTCTGTTTCCACACCTTCTTTCCCCCTTACTATGCTTCCCTAATTTTCTCCATGGACTACGTGCAGTTTTTAAATTTTTAAAAGAACTGTTGGTTTTAAAATTTGCTAAATATTTATTAGGTGTCCACTGTGTCATGGACATTGTGAGGGTATAAGATGAATGTGTCATGCTTCCTGATATCAAGGTATGCTTCCTCAAATGGCAGAAGAATATGTGCTTCCAATGAGCTGCCAAACAGACCCGTGTAGGATAAATTTTAGAAGAGAGACAAAAACGTTCCCTTCAGAAAAGGGAACACCACTAACCTAGGCTGGTGTCAGGACACTGTTCATAAATGAGGTAAAGTTGACTCTGGAATTTTCTTTTTCATATCATACAAAAATGAAAAAAGAAAGAGAGGAAGGAGAGAGATACTATGAAAGGTGAGTCTTGGGGTCTACCGGCACATGATCCTGTATTAGTGCCTTTGTATTACCTATCCTAAGATCTTTATTTGGGTTTATTTTTATGAATAAGTAAAAATGGAGATGAGGAATGTCAGTGTCTAATCAAAGCACCCTAAGTAGAGGGTGCATTGAGAATTGACCAGAGACTGTCTCCCTCATACATAATGACTATAGTTGTCAGAGGGGCACTAGGTTTGTTCACCTATTATTCTTCTGAAAGAGTGTATATTTCTAAAATATGGAAGAAATGCTGTTTTGATAACTTCAAGAACAAAAGGGCCATATTGTATAAAATATTTTGCATTTGATATATTCTTCTGTCAAAGTTAAAAACCTAAAGACTTGTTCAAAGAAAATCATTGTTATCAGAAGGAAGGATGGAAGAGTTTATGATTTTGAAATTAAATTGGCTCGTGAAATAGCTAAGAACAAAGTGAAAACTTGCAGCACTTGAACCATGCTGTTATCATTGTGTTGAAGCACAAATTTTGCTTGGTTACTGTCAAAGGGAAATAGAAATTAAATTTAAGCAGTGCTTATTAAGAATTGTTAGTCCAAAGAGTACTTCATCAGCTCTAAAGTATATATAAGTGTCATAGCTAATTAGAAATTGAATTTTAGTACTACCAATATAATTTTCAATCTTAAAAATCTGCTATCTGGGAATCTCTCCAGTACTTCATTTAAGATGTTCTTGGTACCATTATTAATATTCATTGGGAACTATTATAATAGTTAATATCTTTTTGACCTTCTCATCAAGAAACTGAAAAACAAAGCAAAGCAACAAACTTAATGTGTCTTATGTCTGTTGAACAATTTTTGGTGTAATTTTATAGATTTGGAATTTTTCTCAAGTTGAATCAAGTGAAAATACATAGGTATTAAAATCAAGTGAAAATACATAGATATTAAAATCATGCTTCTCAAAGTTTATTTTTAATAATTGTTGATGTAGTAGTTGAGTTATGATAATAGGAAAGCATAATTAAACTGAATTATATTTTGGGCATTAAAATAACTATAGAAATAAATGCTGAGGGCCATGAGTAATCAAAACAAAGCTGAAATACTTTCTCCAGTGCTATTTTCATTTCCTGTGCAGTCTTCTATCACTGCATCAGAGAGATGCATCTTCAACCAAAAACTAATTGATCAATAAGGGGATCTTAACATTTGTCCACAAATTCTTTGAAAATACTCTCTCTAGGAGGTGGAGATTAATTCCCTTCTCTTTGAGTGTCAGTCACTTAATAACTTGCTTCTAAGAAATTTTGGAATGGGGAAAACAGTACATTTACAGGGAAGACAAGTACCACATGACAGCTTAACCAGGCCCAGGTAAATGCAGCAGTGGTAAATCACATACCCTGTGATATGTTGTGATAAGAAGAGTACTTCACCCTTGGGGTGTTTTCCAAAAAGCAATAACTCCAGTTTATTTAAAAATATCAGATAATGTCAAACTAAAGGACTTTCTAAAATATCTCACCAGTGTTCTCAAAGTTTTCAAGGTCATGAAAGATGAGTAAACAAAAAAAAAAAAAAAAAACTCTCACTGATTGGAATTAACAAAAGGACAAGATAACAAAATTTGACATGCTTTTCTGAAATAGATTGGGAATAGAACATTGATTAAAAAAAAAAACTGGGGAAGCCCAAGTAAAAGCTATATGTGAGGTCATAACATTATACCAGTGTTTCTTAATTTGGGGGGATGGTGATTTTGTTGGTCAGTTATTTGTCACTGTGGATGCCTGTCTAAAATGCCTGTTAGGAACAACACAGAGGAGGAACTGTTCATTTTGGTCTCACAGTTTTAGAGATTCAGTCCAGGTTTGGTGGACTCCATTGCTCTGCACCCAAGATGAGGCAGAACATTATGGTGGAAGAGTGAGGGGGAAGAGTGCTGCTCCACTCATGGCAGCCAGGGAGCAGAGAGAGCAAAGAGAAGGGGTCACAGTGAAGAACAAACCCTTCAAGGGCACTATCCCTGTGACCCACCTCTTCCAGCTATGCCCCACCTGCCTACAGTTAACATCTCAGTGGTCCATCCAAACTAGGATGGGCTGATTAGATTATAGCTCTCATAATCTAATCATTTTGACTCTGAATATTTCTACATTAACACAGGAGCTTTTGGAGGAGACCTAATATCTAAAGCATATCAGCAATAACAGTTATGCAGGGTGTTAACATTAGGGGAAGGTGGGTGAAAAGTATAGGAAATTCTCTTAACAAATTTTTTTATCTTTTTTAAATCTAAAATTATTTCAAAATAAAAGGTTTTAAAAATAAATTCCTGAGCAGTTGTGATATTTATCATTAGTTACTCTGGTAGCTGAGATCCACGGTATACCCCTATAATCCTTGCCTTCTCTATACCCACACTTGCAGTTCCTTTTTATAATGAATCAGAGCTCACCCTAGTATAGACCACTGCAGCAGCTATGACTTCTGAAACTAGATCATAAAAGGTGTTGTGGTTTTCACACTGGTCTCTTGGATGGCTTGCTCCATGCTGTGAGGACCCTAAGGCAACCTTGAAAAAGGCTCATGTGAAGGGGAACTAATATCTCCCACCACCAACCCAGTCACAACTTACTTGCATATTTGAACCCCCTTGGAATGGGGTTTTTCACTCGCAGTCAGCCTCCAGAGGACTGTATACCCAACCAACATCTAACTGCAACTCCGTGAACATCCTCACAACCATAAACATCTAAATGATGATCATTGTTGATTTTAAGCTATGAAGCTTTGGGTGATTTATTATGCATGAACTGTAATTAGTAAAATTACTTAAGTTGTAATACATAAAGTTTTCAGATGCTAATATGACCAAGGAAATGACATTACATATTATAAACAACTCTTATACATGTTTAATGTTGCTTACAATATTTTAGCATTTCCATGAATGAAATGTTCAGCAATATAATTTGCTATAGATTTTCAGTGCTTAATGAAAAATGCACTTATACTGAAAATAATAATAAGCCAGCGGAGGTCAAAACCCAGCAAGCCGATGGATGTTTGCATTAAATTTAAAATATTCATATTCCTTTGATTTGGTTCTGCTTTGAAGCTACTACTATTTCTGTCACATTATTGTGATGGAATGTGTTCTCATTTTTAGAAGAGTAAAAATTTTGTAAAATCTGAAGTCTAGATCAACTAGAGATTCAGCCTGTAAGGAAATTTAATACTCATTTCATATATTCCCAGTTGCACTCAGAGTAACATTTTTGATACCTGTTTCACATGTATCTGCTATTAAATCTTATTTATCAATGAAGTATATCAGGTATTTATTCTTGACTATGAATTGAGTTACATTCTGTAGTTCCACCAATCAGAGACTGCAAAATTCCCAGTCTTTGTTATGTTGCAACTATATTTCCCTATTTTTAATATCTAATTTTTAAGAGTTGATTGTAAATTCAGGCTCTTACACTTCTTTCTTCCTAAGCCTTTTTATGTTACAACAGACTTGTCTTATAAATTCTCTTGCACTGTCATCATCTTTATTCTTTCATCCATAAGACAATAAATGTATTCGATCAGCCAGCAGACTCTTTGCAGGTGCCACTGTGTTGCAGGAAAATCATTATTGAGCAGACAAGTCTAAGCACTTATAATTTCTCTGTTGTGTTGTGCTTTCTATTTTGATTGACTTGTAAATTAACAAATGTTTCCCTATGATATAAGAATATCTTTAGACACATTTAAATTTCAGTTGAGCTGCTTTCAAATAGGATTTCTAAAATAATTTAAGCACCTATCAATATAAAGAGACTGCCTATGATTTTTCTGTAAGGTTGCATTTTCTGACCAACAGCGTCTATTTCTGTGTTGGATGGAGGATGTAACTAGAGTATCCTTGATTTTAGTAATACTTTATTCTAAAATTTTTTAGCTCACCTGTTACTAAGCTCTAAATAATGATGAAATAGTAGCTATTTATTATTTACTTGGTTTTACCTGAATTGAACAAATATGTATTGGTACTTATTTATATCAAATGTAATGGGCTAAACTTTGGGGACCAAGTGACTACATATTTGCTTACACATGCTTAAAGTCTATCCCTTGCTAACTTTAGCTTATTGGCACTTGATATTCAATTTTATTTGCTAAAAATCTGTCTTTTCAGCCGGGTGCTGTGGCTTATGCCTGTAATCCCAGCAGTTTGGGAGGCTGAGACAGGAGAATCGTAAATTCAAAGCCAGCCTCAGCAATGGTGAGGCACTTAGCAAGTCAGTGAGACCCTGTCTCTACATATGACTGCATATATGTTGTGATTCTATACAACTTACAACTAGAGAATTGATATGTTATCCTCTATCTATGTACAATGAATCATCTACACTGTTAACATGTAAGCCTAAATAAAAAATATATATATATTAAAAAACAAACAAACAAACAAAAAAACACAAAATAGGGCTGTAGATGTGGCTCAGTGGTCGAGTGTCCCTGAGTTCAATTCCCAGTACAAAAGCAAAAACTGTCTTTTCAGTGTTGTGTGTTGTCTGTGATTCAAATGCCTTCTGCATCATTTATGGTCCTAGCAGGAAATAGGATGCGCTCAGATGGCTTAAATGAAGAAAATTTGTTTGTTTTTTAGTGAAGACGTTATTTACAGAGTGGTTAGAAGGACTATGGAAACAAAGGATATGAAAGGACCAGAGAACAACAATAGTAGGGAATAAGTTATTTTTCTTAAAAACTAAGGTATAAATGATTAAACCTGAAAAGAACTAGAGCCCTGAAAAGAGATCACCCAATGAAAGTAGTAGTCCTTAAAATACCTAATTGCTTCCTGATACTTTGGCCAAAGCACATGTGTGCAGGAAGAAAATAACCCAAATTTTCTTTAATCCTGCCTCATAATCTCTTTCTCTGCTGCAGATAAATTCCACAGGCAAAATACAGTGAGAACCTAGCTAGCTTGGCAATGTGGTCTAGAGATCAGCCACTTAGGTCTCTAGGGACAGAGAAGAGGGACTTTGGAAAGGAGGATAATGGAGAATAAGCAGCATTCCTTCATAAGAAAATACTTTATTGGTAGCAGAGATTTTGCTTTTCTTTTCTTCTTAAAATATTTTTGTACTTGTAGATGGACAGCATGCCTTTATTTAATTTGTTTATTTTTATGTGGTGCTAAGGATTGAACCCAGTGCCTCACATATGCTAGGTAAGTGCTCTGCCACTAAGCTACAGCTACAGCCCCAAATTTAAAAAATTATTTTTCTTTCTAAGTCATATTTGAAATGTATTTTAATATAGGGAAGGTTTTTTAGATTTTTGAGATTTCATTCAAATATTAATATAAGTTGAATAATTAAAATATTTCTGAATATAATGTTGCTTCTTCTAAAGAGATAATATGTCTGAAAATAAATAAGCAATAAAAAGTACCTGATAGGTAATCTTGAAATTAGTTTATATAAATTTTGATTAAGTCACAAAATCCACCCAAGTGGATGTCCCCTTCAGAACCATGGATAGATACTCTATGGCTGCTTTTGAGTTTTCAGTAGTAATTATGCTCAGTTCCATTTCTCTGGCTAAAGTTGCCTAACTTGTATTTAAATGATTGAGCTTGTATTTATATAAATATTTGATGGGTTATATGAAGATGCTGTGAGATCATAGCTGAGAACTGAGTTATAACAATTAGAATTTTTGGTGCAGATGTTCTCCCTCATGGGGCAATTTCTGTGAGCATCTACCATAAGGATGCTCTTTGGGCTACTTCTCTATTCCCTGTGCAGAATGAGAAGGGTGAAGTTTCAAGTTTCAGAACTGGGTGCTATAAAAATTGAGTCTGTTACCCTTACAATTTCAAGAAAATTTGCATTTCTGTATGGGAATACAAACATTTAGAATCACGTTTATAATCATAATAATGCCTTTATGTACCTAGTGATCTTTGTATTGTTAACTTTTGTGACCTTATCTTGAAATTTATTGAAATCATTACATAATTCTGTGACTTCACTAACCATATTTCCCCAACCTCATCCATTAGATCATTTCCTGTAAAACTAAAACCATGGTAGTTGTTTTTTCTTTTTGTTCTTTTGTCCTTAGTGCATCTTGTCCAGATGTAAGAAGCACCCACTGATACCTCAAAGTGCTATATAAAAGGCTGAAACAATTTTTGGTACACAATTTTAGACTAAACCACTAAAGTATAAGGTTTCAAAACATGCATCAGTTCTTGGAATCCTTCTTCACTTCAGGAAATAGGAAGTACAGTAAACTGAGGCAGTCTTACTCTTTAGCAAACTATAAATTTTACTCCCCATAAACAGGTTTCATACTCGGTTGTAGATAAGAAATGCATTTTTACATTTTGTTAAATGTTAATTTAAGAAGAAAGTAATGTTTATAAAACATCTGTAAGACAAAGAATAATAATGCATTAAATCCTATGTAACCCACACATCATTTAAAAAGAAAATGGTAACAGAATTCTGAATGTATTAATTGATCTTTAAATTTTGTTTCTGTTCACCCCAAACTTGAATTGTCGATTAATTTTGCTTTTACATTTTAACTTACTGACATTATTATGGTTTTATGCAGTAAATGCTTGTATATACTTGCTGCATTTCTATCCCTCATTTTTGTTTTTTGGCTTCTATCTAGTGTAATTTTCCTTCTGCCTAAAATATCTTTGGGATACCATATAGAGGGGAGCCACTGGCAATAAACCTTTTCAATTTTTGTTTATACCAAAAAAAAAAAAAAAAAACTTGTTCTGACTTATTCTTGAAAAATATTTTCATCAAATATGCAATGCTAAGTTGATCATATTTTCTCACAGCCTCTTAAATACATTATTCTACTAACTTCTGGTTTCCATTGTTGTTGAAATATTAGCTTTATGAAAATATTCAATCATCTAAAAACAAACTACCCCTTCATTTCATGTTTAAGATCATATCTTTATCTGCCCTTTCACCTTGGTGTATATAGTTGTTAATTTTTAAAAACTTACCATATTTTGAAGTATGGAAATTTCTATATTAGGTACTATGAGTTTCAAAAATTGGCCTTGACTCTATATTATTGAGTTTATGAGGATATGAGATAAAATAAACATCAAAGTTTGGAGCAAGGGTTTAAGTATGATGTTTTTGGGATACTGAATCTGATATGTCTTTAAAGTAAAAGACATAAAGTAGGAAATTTGTTACATGAGTCAGAGAAGTTACAAACTCAGAGAAGTTTGGACTGAAGATATTAGTTTTAACATCATCAAAGTAAAGGAAGAAAATAAAATCATGGACTGGAAAACATTGAGAAGAGATGGAATTTTAGGAGATGCTCTTGAGATGTATTTCATCATTTATTTAATGGTCAAGGAAATGGGGCATGAGAAGGACTGAGAGTAAGCAATAAGATACTGGGGAGAAATCAAGAATATTCTGTATCCAGAGATTACAAAAGAATCTCTTAGGGACTCTTTCAAAAAAGAAATGAATGATCAACTATTTGAAATGCTACTTAGAAAGGTCACCTAAAACAATACTAGAAAATATTCATTTAACTGACATGTAAAAGTGAAGAAATAACCCAATCCTGGAGTCAGGTTTAAGCAGTTGAAAAGTAATGGGAGGGGAGAAAATGGTGGCAACAAGTCATGTAGACAAGAGTATGAGGCCCTAAATACAACAATTTTATAGGTATGTTGTGTGTAGTGGTGCACACCTGTAATCTCAGCTATTGGAGAGGCTGAGGCAGGGGATTGCAAGTTGAAAACCAGTCTTTCAGCAACTTAGTGACATCCTGTATCAAAAATAAAATAAAAAGGAATTGAGATGTAGTTCAGTGGTAAGTGCCCCTCAGTTCAATCCCCAATACCTGGGGGAAAAAAATAGTAAACACATTATCACAAAGGTAAATTTCATGCTCAAGCTGTCATCCATGGTGGATTGACAGCTCTGCTGGTTTCCACAGCATGTAGGACCAGGATGGGGCAGCAGCCACCATCTGAGACAATGGTGATCTTTATGTGGGAGCAAAATAGGAGCAGAACTATGCAATTCCTGTAAAGGTTTCTTCTCGGAAGACACATAACACTTTCATATATATTTCACTGATTAAGGAAAGAAGTGTGATGAAACCTGATATCTGGAAGGCAGCAGTGGACAAGGAATATTTTAATCAAATATACAGTCTATATATGTATAATGGGCTCTTTTGGTTATTTTCATTATAACTTAGGATAATGGAAGATAAATAACCATGTAAGTTGAGAGAATTTTTTAAAGGGGAGAAAACCGAAGATATTTAATTATCATGGGCAAAGAGTCCGATTGTAAGAACATTATTGGACATGTGGGAAAAAGAACTGTTGGTTACTATTTTGAGGTTTGTTATAAATAGAGTCTGAGTTATAAGGGAAGATCTTATCCCTAGATAGAAAGATTTTCTTCACTAGTGGATAAGAGTTTATCTAGAAAGATGGATAGGTTTGTTAGAAGGTACTTGATGGAGTTCCCATGTGTATTATGGCTTCTTTTTGTTCTCTGAAGTAAAACACGCAAAGCCTGCAAGCACAGTGGAAAACATTAAGTAATGTTTCAAGGTTGAGGATAATGGGAAAGTCTTGAAATAGTCCTTGTGGAGAAATTAGAGAGGGTAGAACAGAAAAATATAATCAATTTGTTAAATAGTCCCAAGGGCCAATTTGATGTTGCTGATTATCAATTTATACTGCCCTCTTCTGATTCCTCCAGCTGTGTTTGCTCAAATGTAGACAAAATAAAGTAGCTGACTTACATGCATGCACAGTTGAAGTTTTGCCAGATGGAAGTGAACAAATGAGAGAAATGAACAAAAGACTCTAAGTTCTTGGCAAAAGTGTTAATGAAATTATGAATCATGGAATCTGAGCCAGAAGAATAAGGAAGTGAAGATAAAATTGGATGTACTGGGATAAAGGTAGATGGAACATAAGATTTTGATTAAGCGGGGGGGGGGGGG
>PVHX01002629.1:0-126794 GCA_004024805.1 Geosciurus inauris | reverse complement strand
GTGGGAATGCAAATAGTACAACTAGCTTGGAAGAGAGTTTGGGAGTCTCTTACAAAATATGACCTTAAGTTCCAACAATCACATTCCTAGGTATTCATCCAATGCAGCTGAAAACTTATCTATACACAATTACCTGCACATAGATGTATCAACTTTATTTGTATTGCCAAAACTTGGAGACCACCAAGATGTCCTTCAGTGAATGAATGGATTAATAAACTGTAGTATAGCCATACAGTAGAGTATTATTCAGCTCTAAAAAGAAATGGGCAATCATGCCATGAGAAAGTACAGAGGAACCTTATATGTATATTGCTAAGTGAAAGACACCAGTCTGAAAAGACTACATAATCCCAATTTTTAATGACATTCTGGATAAGACAAAAGTATAGATGGTAAAAAATCACTGGTTGCCAGGAGTTCAGGGAATGTGAGGGAGGGATGAATAGATGAAACACGGGGATGTTTAGGGAAATAAAACTATTCAGTATGATATTTTAATGATGGAAGATAATATACATATTTGTCAAAATTAATAGAACTGTGTAGCACAGTGACATGTATCAGTGCATATATGATGTGATTCTACATCACATACAACCAGAGAAATGAAAAGTTATGCTCCATCTGTGTACAGTGAATCAAAATGCATTCTGCTATCATGTATTCCTAAGTAGAAAAAATAAATAAAAAAATATTATCATAAAATTAAAAAAAGAGTGAACCATAATACAAGTAGTTAATATTGGAACCTAAAAATCATCTAAAAATAAAGTATCGATTTAAAAACATCAATCCTAACCCAACCTCCTTAACTCTATAGAAGAGTTATTTACTCTGATTGTTTTGCACCTGTCTCAATAACCAAATCCTGCAATGATAGTTGCAAGCTGAATCTGCAGACTTAGTCATTGTTATGTTCAGCTAGTATATATTTATTTGTGGTTAGAAAAATAATTTGAACATATTATGTATATGTGTTTATGTACACCATGACCATGTTTATCAGAGACATTTAAAATACCATCCAAAAATTCACTATGAATGTAATTAAAAGATAAACAAGAAGAAAACTAAAGGAAGTGTAACACTTCAGATCAGGTGGTAAGAACCAGAGAATTTAAAGGATGCAATGTGTTGTGTGTTCTACAATTGTTCTACCCATTTTGTCTCTCTTTCTGGTATAACTGTTGAGTCTGTTCCAATAAATTCCCAAGACTCCACCTCCCTTCCCAAACCTGTTCTTGTTCCTGCTTTTGGCAAGAGAAAAGAGACACCTGCATTAGGTGTAACTGCACTGCCAGGATGTGATGTTTTACCTATGCCATGAAAACTGCATCAGCCCTTGTTTTAAAAACATACCAAGCCATTACTTGGGTGTTAAAAATCTGCCAATATCCTTGGCACAAAGACGATGCCCCAAATTAACACTGACCCTCTTCACTTTTGGCTGGTAAAAGAGCCCATCTGTTTTAGTGAAGGAGAAAAAAATGTCCCCCTTCCTTGCCACATGGAACCAAAAATACTGACTGAAGAATCAGGGGGTGATTGCTGTCCTTCCAAGAGTATTTATGTGTAAGGTTCATTTGGTAAATCAATTCAATAAAAACACAGAATTGAGGCTGACAGAAATCTGGATCACATGAGATGAGCTGCTCAAAAATATGAGACATGTTTGCCCCTACAGTTATTTGTTAACATATTCACTCTTTCTCTTGAAAGTCTTGTGTAAAGCCTGTCTTTAAATATTGATGTAGATAATTGATAGCAACATAAATGTTATATAAAACAGCATTTTGTCATACACAGCTTTTATTTAAAGACATTTTGTTGTGATCTCTCACAACAGTTGATGAAAATTTCATTGTGTCTTCATGTGAAAGTATTTTTTTAAATAGTTGAGTGCTATTTACATATGTACAACAAATGTAAATTATGCATATGGCATCATTTCAAAGTATTTTACATCATGTTATCACTTTCTTTCTCTGTTAGATATATAGATTTATTAATAGCACAAAGTATCTTACATCTTATGAAAAGTGAAACTGGTACAAAATACAACAGAATGCATTTGATTTTACAGGAAAATAAATTCCTAATAAATTAGCCTGAACTTCTTATTTATCATTTCTTAACTATTTATAGGTCTAAAATGTCATTTTTCTTTTAATATACATTGTATTATGAAAGAAAAAAGGCACTGCATCAAGAATTGCATTAAAATCCTAATAATTAAGGAAAAAATTCTGATGAGTGTTTGTTTGTTTTGTTCTGTTGGGGTTCTTTCCCTAAATGAACCAGATAATTAATCATGTTCTCTAGAGTGGAAAATTGGCCTGATTAGATCAAGGTCAAAATGCAATTCACTGCTAAGGTTAATTAATTCCAGTCTCTTGGCTCAATTAATAACTACTGTATCCATATAATGGTCAGCGTTTATAAGATTAGTATTTGCAACTGTATTAGAAAAGTTTTAATATTGGTTTTCATGAGTTAGAAAGGTATATAGGGCTTTTTTGTACTCACTGCAAACCCGAAACCAGTGCCAACATTACCATCACAGGTTGTTTTCAACTGGAGATGCACGTGTGGCTTCCTTGTGGGGAGGGACCCTGTTCAACTTACCACTATATACATTATGTGCCTTGCATGAATAGGAAAAATGGGCCACTCTATGAGTGAAATCAGAGTCACATACAAGGTTTTATACTGAATACTTTCCCCAATACAAAGCCATACCTCCTTACCCTGTACTTGTTATGCCTTGATCTACCCATGACCCATGCTCCAGTTCCTTCCTCACCTGCCTCTTCATCTACTCATCAGGCTCCCTCGCTTTCTTTTGCACCTCTGATCTCCCTTTACTTTGGTCTCTTTACCATAATGTTAAAGCATTTCTATCTTCAAGCAAGCAAAATCCCAAGCCCTCCTTTGATCCTTTGCCCATCCTCATACGTTTTCATGGTCTTTACAGTTGGGGTTCTTAGAAGCAGTGTCTTCACATAATGTCACCAACCTTCTTATCTTCTGTCACAATCACTCAATCCCGAGCACTGTGGCCTGCATGGAAACTTCTTTGGCCAAGGTCCAGATGACTCTTTGGTGCCAGATCAGGAAGTCTTCTGATCTGGATTATGAATGAACTGATGCCCTCAACCATGTTCTTTTTTTTGACTTTTGGCTTCCAGAACAATGATGCCACTTATTAATTTCCCTTTGACTTGTCTGGCTCTTTTCCAGTCTTCTTGTCTGATTTGTTGTTACTTAAATGTCATTACTTAAATCATAGGGCCCAAGATTTGTTCTTGCTTTTGTCTTATAAACATTCCCTGCCTGTTAAACCCTGTTAATCCTTACATGTGTATAGATCCCACTGAAATATCTCCCACAAGCTTCAAGTGGGGCCATTTCTACTAGAATTCCCCATTGATATTCCTAGTATGAAATGTCAAAATTTTGTCTTAGCATTTTCCTAAGACTGACATGCTTTTTTCCTAATATTGCACACCATTGAGCAGCACTATCATCTGTTCAGAGGCCCAAATTAAAATTGGTGAATAACTTCACCCTTGTTAACTCTCAAACTGCTGGATTTTCCACTCTTAATATCCCTCCAATGCATCCCTTTTTCTCCCTTCTTCCATTGACTCAATATTAGTTCAAGGGCCTGCTTGGCATCTTGTGTAAATTATTTCAGTGACCTTCCAGCTGATTCCCTTCATTTCCCATGTTAATATAAGAGATAGCATGGAAAATGATTGGAGGGAAATATCACTTGACTCCTCAAGCCTTTCAGTGGCCCTCTGCTGTCCTCAGTGTAAAGGTGAAATCTCCCAGGATTGACATTTGTGTTTTGGCCTCTATTTGTTCTAGAATTTGTTTCAAAGAAGGAAAGAGACCACATCTAATTATATCCTTAATTCTAGTATAGTGCCTTGTACTTAATTAATTCCCCAAACATGTTTGTTCAATACATAAGCAAATAGATGGAAATAGTAAACATTATTATTGTACTTTAATACCAGGGAGAGAAAGTACCTTATGAAATCATATAAATATAACTTATATGTCACTTTATCATCTATGACTTTCTTGTAATATGATTTCTCTCACAATAAATATGGTAGCTTTTTCAATACTGCCAATTTATTGGGCCTTCCTGAAAAACATTTTGGATGATAAAAATTGATAAATTTTGCTAAGTATGTATTCAGTGATAAGATTAAAAATTGATAATTCATGTATAGTATACATTGACTCCCAAATAACCAGAATATTTGTATTGTAAATGACATTATTAAATATCTATTGATACAATTAGTCTATATAATTTCCATAAAGGTTCTATGCTGTGGTATAATTATTATCCCTACTTTAAAGAATTAAAATCACATTTTTGTTCACCCCCTTTACATTTTCAGATTAATAGCAGAATCTTTCAGTTTGTGAGTGATTGATAGAGATGATGTATGTTAAGTGACTAAAATGACTATGGTGGTATTTATGGTCCAGAAGTTCCATCTGAAAGTCATCAAGTTCAATGACATTTGAAGTTCAGTGTCACTTGCCCCTCCTGCAGTGCTGTACATTAGGCATGGAGTTGCCTTTTTACCTTCCTCTCTGTCACAGAATTAAGCAATGTACAATTTGACCTGTGTGGATTCTAATACTGCAGAGAAAATGTATTCCTACTGGGAGTATCTGCTTTTGTAAAAAGAAAACAAAGAAAGAGCATATACAAAAAGTGATTAGAACATTTTCAAAAAATCATACAAAACACATACTTATATACTATAAAGAGAGTTTCTCAGGACTACTGGAAATATGAGAAGATTTATGAGTTCTCTCTTAATTAGATCAATTTGCTGAGAAAGAACAATCAAAAAAGATGCCAGGCATGGTGGTGCATGCCTGTAATCCTAGCAGCTCAGGAGGCTGAGGCAGGAGGATCACAAGTTCAAAAGCCAGTCTCAGCAACTTAGTGAGGCTCTGTCTCTAAATAAAATATTTAGAAAAGGTCTTGGGATGTGGCTCAGTGGTTAAGCACCTGGTACCAAAGGGGGAGGGGGGTCAAAAAATAAGAGATAAGGAGTGAAGCTCAAATCTAATTCAGAAAAGGCTCAGTAGTGCAGTGACTTATGTTGACATCACAGGAGCAGTGCCCTGTCATTTGCCTGTAGTGATTCAATCATTTTACATAGCAAGCCACTGTTTCATCCTTGTCTTGAGACTAAACAATTAGGATCATTTTTCCTCTGAAGCAGCATATGGAGTGATTGCTCATATTTCTGGATAAAATGCAGTGCAGAGTGATTTAACACTAGACCTTGCAAATAGGGTCTGTGCCGTCGTGTACTGATTGTTTCGGAATGGCCTAGGATGTTCCATGGAAGAAACACTTACAGGCCAGCGATGTCACTGGGCTCAAATAGGCATCAATTCATATCACATTCTGTTATTCAGAAAGAACAGGTCTGATGCCTCCTAGATTCAAACAAGACACAACCAAATAGGAGGATTGAACAATCTCCTTTGATAACCCTTCCTAATGCTTACTAATGAGAAGAATCAACACATACATACCCAAGTCAGGGACACAATAAGGCATTTTTATCATATGGTCCATCCTTTTTATTTTGTACTGAGGAGTTATGAAGAACAGCTGTTTATCTTTCTTGACAGGATGCGCATGATTAATGCCATTAGGAACTCGCCCCTCTGCATAAAGCACCCTGCCATCTGGCAGATGTATTGTCATCATCACTGGTCTAGCAAAACTGTGGGGTTGTGTTGACTTATTGTGATTTTGGTTTACTAAGCGAAAGGGCTGTTTTGTGCAGAGTGGCTCCATCTCATTCTCATGCTCCAGTACTCAGTTGAGGGAGGAAGTTTCTACCTTCAAATGCATTATTAAAAATGCATTATTATAAGCAGATTAAGCTCCATTGTCTCTTTAGAATTCTAGCCTTCCAGCTTCTGGCTAATTCTTGTACTTCTTTAGGATTAATGCTGTGAGGCCTGGCCTTGAGGTCAAGAGCCTGGGCCTATCGTCCTAGCTCTGCTCATAATGACCCACACGATGCCACAGAGGCCTCCTGGGCTGTTCCCTTACTTGTATATGAAAGAGTGGATCTAGATCATGGGTGCTCTTTGCACATCAGGATTACATAAAGAACTCTTAATGGATTCTTAGACCCCAACCGGAGGTGGTGGATTAGAGTTTCTGAAATTGGAATCAAGAGTCTCCTAAATTTTTGGTTGTACTGTAGCTGTTCTTTATCTGGGATCCACTGAGGTAGAGACATTCTTATCTGCTCCAGCTCTGCAGTTTCATCTCTGTTCTGACAGGCTGGCATCTCCTTTCACTTGCAAAGTTTTCCATTCCCCTGGCTTGTTTTTCTGAGTGGTGCCATGTTTATGTAAATTTTGAAGGAAGTAAAAATCAAAAAAAGTCTGTTACTCTTGAATTCTCTTTTCCTTTTCTTAGCCCAACACATGTGGAGTATTATTAGTAACGTGTGAATCCATTTTTCTAATCAGTAATGCCCCACCTCCATAAAAAAATACCTAAGGCACTTAGGAGCTTTCTGCATTTCCACATTCATCTCCCATCACTCTTTACTTTGAACTTGATCTTTTTGATTATAGCTATTTATTTATTTTTGGTACCAGGGATTGAACCTAAGGTCACATAATTACTGAGCCACATCCCAGCTCTTATTTAAATTTTATTTAGAAACAGGGTCTCACTGAGTTGCTTAGGGCCTCACTAAGTTGCTGAGGCTGGCTTTTACTTAGGATACCCCTGCCTCAGCCTCACAATCCACCAAGATTACAGGCATGCGCCACCGAGCCTGGCTTCACCCATTTGTTCATCTATTCATCCATTAGATACTTAATCAACAGTTTTTAATTACCATACACTTTGTAGGGAAGTGAGTGATGGTGCACCTACCTGAAATGGTGCCAACCTGCAGGGAGCTAACTGGTCAGTAAAGGACACAGTCAATGAATTGTTTAAAAAAAAAAAAAAACTGTGATGCATGATGCAGGACATTGAGCAGACCATGGGACCCCATGGAAGGAGCAATTAAGCCTTTATGCATGATTAGGAAAGGTTTTCCAAGGAAATGAATTTTAAGCCCAAACAGGACTGCTGGAGAAATTAAACTGAATAAGAAGGACCTTTCAGGGCTGGGATTGTAGCTCAGTGGTAGAGCGCTTGCCTTGCATGCGTGAGGCACTGGGTTCGATCCTCAGCACCACATACAAATAAATAAAAATAAAGATATTGTGTCCATCTACAATCAAAAAAAATTAAAAAAAAAAAAGAAGGACCTTTCAAATCCCATGGGAAGTCACTGAAGGCTCATGGAACTAAGTATTAACGGGGTAGCACTAAAAAGTAAGATTGCAATTGAAATATGGAATGGGTGGGGGGAGCCAAGAAGCGTAGATATGGAATAGTTTGTATCCTTCTTTTTTCTAAAACTTTTTCCTGACTCTTCTCCCGGGGACACTGATAAGTCCTCTCCCTGTCCCCTGGGCTCAGTAATGCACTGACCACATTGTTCCAACATACTGCTCATTCATCTGCTGCTCCCGGTACTAAACACTGAGCATTTTGAAGACCAGGGTTGCCCTATTCTTCAACATCTAACACCGAACAGTACGTAGAATAAGCATTCAAATTGCTATCGAACAGAGCCGAACAAGCAATGCCTCTGTCCACATCTCTGCATCCTCCTTGACCATCACCTTGTACAAAACACCATCTCACCTTTGTTATTGCAACATTTTCTGGACTGGTTACATTGACCTTGAACCTGCCCTTTTACACTCTGTTCTTCATCTGTACCCAAATACAGGTTCTCTAAAACACCAGAATGAATAGGTTTTTCCACTCTCTTCGGAGAGTGGAGGAGAAACATTTTCCATGTGGAGGTGGCTTTACTTCCTTCAGGATTTCCTTCCTGTCTCTACCTTGTGAAAACTGTCTATAATCAATAAATTATATTTTCTGCCACAAAGGAAAAAATACCTTTCCTCAAACTCTCTTAAACAGTGACAGAAAAATTATATATCTAACAAAAAAGAGTGCAGAGGTAGAACAGTCTCGGTCACCGTGTATCAGGCTCCAGCTTTGTGACCTATTTGAAATCCTGAGCTTGGCCCTTCTACATGTAATGCTTCTCTTTCAAGCTGGTAGTAAAAAAGCTATAGCAACAGCACTAAGTGTCAAATTCCAACTTGGCAATGTCCAGAAGTAAAAGTAGAGTTTCCACTCCTCCTATTGCTTTCTTAATAGCAAAGTGATTTTTCCCAGAAACTCCCAGAAGATGTATGCTCATGCTTATCATCCAAAATGAGAACAGGCAAAGAGTTACCATAATGGATGTGGCTTAATTAGGATGTACCTGCTGGTCTCAGGCTGGAGTCATCTTCTCCTGGACTAGGAGGGTGAGAGACAGACACCTTAATAGGATTAGGGCTCTCTTGGCAACCAGAAGGGGTGGTGGTTGCCGGGCAGGAAGCCTCTGATGAGAATTGCCCTTGACACCTTCTGGATCCAGCCCATACCACTCTGTCCCCTAGCATTAACTGCTCTCATGACCTTAATATCCCATGGGTCTAACTGGAAGTTTTCTCCCTACTTCCTCTCCTCTTGTACTTGGCTAACTCCAGGTTTATCATGTGTTGGGTCTCTACACAGAAGTCACTTCTTAAACTTTTCCTGGCCCTCTGATACCACAGCAACCTCAATTTATCATATCATAATCCTGTCATAGCACATCTGAAAATGCATGGCATGTCCCTGTTTTTTCTGTCATTTCTGATGTGTTTCATCTTCCACGTGGGCATGAACTATGTGTTTCTTACACATTATATTCACTCCACCTAACATAGACCCTGGCATCAATATGCATGCAACAAAGTTATTTGTGATGAATTAAACTTTATCAATTATAGTTAAATTTCAAACACATATTAAGTATTGTAGTACCCTGCTTTATAATGTATTTTACTTATAGACTTCTTATCACTGCCCAAAAAGAATTCAAATTGATAAATGTTGCCATCATAAATATATTAAAAGTACAAGGCATGAAATCTTTTAAATTTTATTAAATTAAAATGGAAATATACACATTGGGTGCCCAATAGACATATAATTCAATAACTCAGATTGAAAGACTTATTCAAAAGAAGGCTTTGGAACATTAACCAAAGTAAATCTGCTAGTCACATATTCAGGATTGAAAGACAGCCTCTGATTTACGCGTCCTTCACTCACTGCTGATCTTTAGGTGTAAATGTTGTTTTTCTTCACTACCCTCTTGTCTTCCAGCAAGAACAGCTTTAGTGTGCCTCTCTGGGTCTCTTTATGGCTCCAGTTCTTCCTTTCAGGCCACTTGGGGGGCTGCCTCATGACACTTCACTACGGCCATCACCCTTATCCTCACCTCTCCAGTTCCAGAGCAAAGGGACCCTCTGGTCCTCAGCCTGATGTCACTAGTAGGTGTGGGTTCAAACTTGTCCTCAACTGAGCCTCCTGAGCACCAGTTCACTGGATCATAACCCTTCCCGATCTTGCCTTTGATGGAGTGGCATTTCCCCTCTCACCTGAGAAGGGTTACTGTCCCCTGCGTCTCTTCCCACTGCTTGGCAACCTCATCGCTGCTGACAATTGCTGTCGAGTGGGGAGCTCTCTTTCTCCTTTGCAGCCCGTAGATACCCTTCTCTCCTATAGGTAATGACACACCACCTGTTTGATCTGCCCTTTTGACTTCTCCTAGGGTCATGTCTGCACACCTGGATAGTTCCATGGTGCTCATTAGCTCTCTCTTCTCTGTTTCTCTTTTTCCCTCTCCCTCTCTCTTTTTCTCCTTGACTCCCTCTTCCTTGGCCTTGGTGAGAGAGGGAGCATTTGGATTCTTTGGGGTGTAAAGGTGGTGGAAATCAAAGTTTTTTCCTTGGCTCAAGTCATCTTTTCCTGCTGGAGTACCTTCAGACTGTGGTGTGAATATCGCAGTCAACCTTTTATTCATCCCAAATTCCAGTAACATGTGACTGGAGTAATGGAAATAGACCATAGCTCCATCTATGGCTCAGATTCCAGCATTAAATTGGTCAAGTCACTGGGCTTTGCATGAGTTCCAAAAGTGTTTCAATGCATGAGGAAAACAGATTGTGATTCCATATGCTATTTTCTATTACTTCATGCAAATTTATGGTATTTCAAGTGTATTGTGTATCAAATTTGCTTTTATGAGCAGGCCTGCAAACCTAATTACAATTTGTAATATTTTTTTCTATGGAAATTATGTTCTGTATTCCAAATATGTAATTTACAAGTGAACTTTAAAAACACAGTCTGCTCCTAAGGTGGGGACAGCATGTACAGGAAAGTATAATGGCAGCGGTTTTATCTTTTATTTCCTCTTTGATAGTTTTAACAAGAATAAACAGAACAATTTTCATTTTTAAATGTAGTTGTGTAACAATTGTTTTTAGGTGGTGGAACTTTCACTGAGAGTGAAAAATATCTTACAGGTAAGGATCCATAAGAGGGAACATTCTAAGTATTTGAACTGTCATGAGCACCTGGTAGCATTATTTAGAAAAAGTAGCATGTTTGTTACTTCAAAAGATGTGTGCTATTTCTGTTAGATAAGTCATAATTTGAGGCACATCAATGATTAAATATAGCGGAAATAAAAAAGTTTGAAAGACAGAACTAGGGTTCAAACCAAGATAAATATATCTCTGAACAGAAACAAAACTGAGAGGTCTAAAACAACAGGCATTGCTGTTTGCAGTTTGGCTTTCTTGGAGATTCGAGGATTAAACCTGTTCCATGTGAAAGAGAGTTTGCCCTCTCCTAAAGCTAGAGAAAGTGCTCCCAAGCCCTCCCAGAAGTCACAATCTGTATGGAGCTAAGGGAAGACAGCCAAGCCCTACTGCAGGACGACTTGGTGACTATCCCGTATGGGTAATTCCTTTGGAGTCCTTAGAATTCAGGTAAGACGATTTCTCCTCTGTGGACCACATTTTTGCCTCCTTTCCTTCTAGAATGATTGAGCAGTGGCCCTCCCATCACCCCCAGTGCCAATCCACCATCTGTACTTCATTGCATTTACGCCAACCTCCTGGGACACCTCATCATCAGGCTTACTTTCTTTTCTCTATCTTCAAACTTCTTGCTCTTTACTTTCTCTTTTACAGGATTTGGACATATCCCACTGACTCCATCCCAAGGCAATCCCATCTCAATTCCTGGTCTTTCTCTATTTTTCATCCCTGGTATAGCCTTCTGTGACTTTCTTTTTGTAAACCAGGGAATGAGTAGGGATGATTTACTGGGAAGCAAGTAGGAAATTAATGGAATGAATGAAGGTAGCGGTCAGTTAGTTGGAGTTGGAGAGTATGGCTATTTTCTTTGTGAAGTAGGAGACATAGTTAATAGTGAGGAATAAAGAGAATGGGAAAGTGAAGCAAGAGTGAGGGGTCATGAAGAAGGAAGAAGCAGACTACTGAAGCCTTGCACCACAGTATAAGCTGTGCTGTGAGTATTTCCTTAATGAATAGTGGACAAACTCTGGCATGCTGATGTGGGGCCTCTCCAGGCACATGTGTAGTAAAGACTGGAAGCCACAGCTGAGCAGTCATTGTGTGTGGGCATCGCTCATCCTCACAATGTAGAATTTGGGTGACAGAAGGGAGCAGCAGTCACTTCCTAGGACCCTGAGCCAGCATGATTCCTTTACATGATTCCTTTACACGTCTTTTTCACAGGTAGTAAAATGAAGTGGGAAAACCTTAAATCCAGACTTGGTCAACACATTTGCCCACTTGAACCTCAATTCTTCTTTTCCTTCCTTCCTTCCTTCCTTCCTTCCACTTCATTTGAAAACTTCAGGAATCATTTAAAAACCTAAAATGCTTGTTTGGGGTAGTTGAGCCAGGAAACATTTTCAAAGGAAAAAAAGATCACTAGAACTTACTTTTTCAGTAGTTCTTTTTAATTATACATAACATTAGGATTCATTTGACATTATTATAAAAGAATGGGATATAATTTTCTCTAATTCAGTCCCCAGTACTTCCCCTTTCCCTTCTCTCTACTGATTTTTCTGCTATTAATTTATAGGTTTTTTTTTAAATTAGTGCCTTATGGATATGCATAAAGGTGAGATTCACTGTGGCATGTTCATGTATGTATGTAAGAAAGTTAGATCAGATGTATTCCACTGTCCTGCCCTTATCCTGTCCCTCCTCCCTCCCTTTCAATCCCCTTCCTCTACTCCACTATCATTTCTTCTATTTTGATAGAATGCCCCCCATGCCATTTTCCTTAGAAATTACTTTTGAGACCTATTGACCCAAGCATCCTCTTTCAGCCAAGGTACCTCAAACTGAATAAGCTACAAATAAATTAATCTCTTCTCCAGCCTAATTATACCTTCCTCTACTGTCCTCCCCCAATGCCCTTGGGCCATTGCCATCCTTGATTCTATCCCTAGAAATCTTCTGAAATAGGCGTCTTTCTCCAGGTCCCCACTGCACAATTTTGACTCATCCATTAAACAGTTACCTTCTTCCTGGCCTCCTGCCTTCATTCCCACCCACCTCCAAGCCAACCTTTCACAGTATATTGGTTACGATTTTTAATCCAACACAGTTTCAACTCAGCCTCTTGCTTTATAATGAGCAATTGAATTTGGCTGCTCCTTATTTAAAGTAAAGCTGTTTTTCAGTATTTTCAGTGACAAGAGAAACATTCTGTATCCGTGCCGTCTAATATAGTAGCCACGAATCACATGTGACTATTAAGTACTTGAAATGTGGCCAGTGCAACGGAATGACTAAATTTTTGTTTGCATTTATTTTTAATTGAACTTTAAATGGCCACCTGTGGAAAGTGACTATTGTATTGGATGGTGCATGTCTAAAGGGTATAATCTAAAATCTGTGGCCAACCACAGCATTTTTATCTCCCCTCTCCCATCAGATCGATTGGTACCATAGGCTGAGATTTACACAACTACTTAGCATCTCTCTAGAGCTCTGAGAGGATCTCTTGTTCTTACTTCCTCTATATATGTGTTGGTTTATGTGGGATTTTGTAAAATGCATTTTTTTTTCTTCTTACCCTCCTGTGCACATCTACAAAAATCCTAAAATGCCGGGCTACAATGTGACTTCTGAAAAGCCTTCTTTTACTTTTTTAGCATCTATCAACATCCTTTGGGGGGCTCCCATAACAACTTGAAAATTCTCTAACAAATCGTTGTGCATACTTCTTGGCAATTTTTTGTTTCCTTGTTTTTTATCCTCAATTTCATTTTTTCCCAATTAAGCTGTCAGAAAATACATTTCAAAATTATTTCATATGAAAGTTGAGGTATAACTCAGTGGTAGAGCACTTGCCCAGCATGCTTTGAGGCCCTGCCTTCAATCCTCAGCACTATACACACACAGAATTATTACTTACGATAGATAAGAAATATGTTTGGGGGGGAGTCAAGTTAAATTTCAAGTGAATTATAAAAGATAAGAAGGAAAAATTAAGAGGGATGAGGATAACACTGATATCACCACTGCATACTCCAGTGCATGTAAGTCTTTGGAGGCAACTTAAGGGAAAGAGTTGATTTTGACCTTCATACAACATCTAGCATCTCCCTTTACAATTCTGAACTGAATTTGTGTAGCTCTTACTTCATCTATATTTCAAATGTGTTCCTGTTTGATGTCAAATCTCTTAAAACTAATTAAGTAATAGATTTTCCATTGAGCACACCATATATCTTTCAAGGTTAAGGAAGAATAAAAAGCTTTGTCTGGCTTTTCCATTGTGAAATTGATGGTGAGGAAGAAGGATGTTTTTAAAGTGATACACTGCAGTAGGAAAAAAACAATCCTGTCAAAAACTGCTAGATACAGCCAGCCTTATAAATGTTTTACAATCATTGTAAAAAATCAAAATGAATTAATGATTTTTTTTAATTCCTGAAAAAATTACTTCCTGCTCATTGTGTTGTCTTGGAAAGAGTCCCACCTTATGAGCTTACTGGAGAGTGATGAGAATAGCATCCTTCTTTCCTGATTGTATGGGGTACAAAGCAATCTGTTTTGTTTTTGAGAATGTTATTATTGCCATTAAAAAAAAAGAGGTGATTTAAAAAAATCTCCTCCTTAGTACCTATTCAAACTATTCTAGTTTAATTGGCACTATTATGTAGAAACGGTTGAAAGAATTATGGCTATTAAGCAGACTTGAGTATTATAGAAAGTGAATGCATAATGACTGAGTTTCTGTTACTCTTTATTTTTATTATGAAGAATTTTATAGGCAACCAGATTTCCAATTGTGGACCATGTAATATTTGACAGTCAAATCTAGAAATGATAGTAATTCCCAAACCTCTTGTTTTTTTGGAAAAGGGAGTTTTGAGAAACAGTCAAAGCATTACCCAAGCTGCTTGCTCTTTTTAATGCTCTCTGACCTCCTGGGGCACAGTGGGAATCCTCTCCTATGGGCTTCAAGCATTCTGTGTCCCCATGTGTTTATCAATAAACTTACCAGGTTATATTATAATTAAGTGTCCTCACTTGTGCATCCACTGGCCTGGGAACCTCTTAAATAAGTACCACACACTGTTAGTCATCAGTGCATCCCCCAGAACCTAGCATGTGGCCATGAACTAAATAAACACTAAATGATTTAGGTGGCGAGCACAGGAAAAAGGGGTGATTATTTTCTGGGCCTTTTTCAATAATGAGCATATTCTCATTCAATTTTATGAGACCTAAAAGCCTAAATGTTAAGAGACCCAAAGGCTTTAGAGTATGTCAGAATGGAAGCCCAAATAAAAACTCATGGAGCCGGGCTCAGTGGTGCACATCTTAATCCCAGTGGCTAGGGAGGCTGAGGTAAGAGGATCCTGAGTTCAAAGCCAGCCTCAGTAACTTAGCGAGACCTTGTCTCAAAATAAAACATAAAAAGAGTTGAGAGTTTAGGTCAGTGGTAAAGTGCCCTAGGTTAAATCCCCAGTACCAAAAAGAAAAATAAATAAATAAACAAATAAAAATAAAGTTATAAAAAATTTTAAAAAAAGAATCAACCACTGGAGGATACTTGTCTTTTATAAGAAATAAAAGAGTGGTGCTTAGTATCATCCTAATTATTTAATATTCTTTTAAACTTCTGGCCAGTGCAAGAAGAAAAAGATAAAGATGTATATATTAGAACAGTTAGACATGACATTCTTTTTAAGTGATGTTATTGTCTATTTTAAAGATCAAAAAGCATCAATTAGAAAAAACTATAGTTAATAAAATATTGGTAACTTGGCAAGATAAAATATAGACAACAGTCAATTTTAATTTTGTGAACAAACTTTTAGAAAATAAAACAAAATGTTTCATTTATAGTGACAAAATTATATAAAGTACTTGGTAATTGTTTTAATAAGAATTACATCTGAATAAATTGAAAAATCATGAAACAGAATTGCCTGTATTTTAGGTTTTTCAATTCTCTATGATTTGACAAGTTTATTACAATCTTGATGAAAACTTAAAAAACATCTTTTTAATAACATAACCAAATAGTGTATGGTTTATCATAAATATTGATTAGAAAATATAAACACATAAAAATAAGAAAGGAGGTCATGAGCAAGAGGGAGCATTACAAGATGTTTGCATAATAATCATCAGAATTATAAGCAAGGACAGATTTATTAGACCAAAAACTGACTCTAATATATCTAGAAATTAAATATATTACTAAGTGCATCACAAATCTCTGAGGATGAGAAAAATTATTCAGTACATGGTATCAGAATAATTTCTAGCAAAAATATCTAGAATGGTATCAATTTTAATCCTCAACTCAGAGACTATAGTAAAATAAATCCTTAAGAATTAAAAAGTTTCTTTTTTTTTTTTTTTTTAAGAGCATATGAAGAAATTACCAGCTCTCTTAGTGGTAGAGGAAAGGTTTTGCAGACTTTTAAAAAATACAAGGGGCAATAAATATATTTAATATAAAAACTTGTCAACTTCTGGGTATTAAAAAACTTAATATGTAAAAGGCATTTAACAGAATTCTGCATAATATATTTATTATACAAAATAAAATGAGTGAAAAACTCAAGAAAATGAATATATAAATGAGTGTAGACATGGGAATTCTGATCATCAAACAAACATATGGAAGTTATTCAACCTTGTAATTAAAAGAAATACAATTTAGGTAAAATTTATCATCTATTAGAACCCCCCCCCCAAAGTGAAGCTAATTACCATACCTAAAGTTTAATACAAATGGATTGTATACTATTATAGATAGTGTCTGAATAACTAGTGTACATCTTCTACAAAGCCATGAAAACGTGTAATCATTAATATAAGCCATATTTCTTAAAATCTACCTAAACATGTATTTCAAAGTACATAAATTTTATGGCCTTCTAATTAACAAATTTCAGAAACATTAGAAAAAGGTCACATGTAAAATACAGTTTGTACATAAGAGATTATTACTCAGCCATTAAAGATGTCAGTTAACAAAGGCTGGATGCTACTCAGAAAATACTTGTAATTCAGAGGTAACTAAATAGACACAAGATACAAAATCGTATCTTGGCTAACAGTGTAAAATACGTTTTTGAAGAAAGACTAGAAGGCAATATGCATAATATTAATAGTTGTGTATTTGTCTGATTATACAATTTTGACAAGGAAAAATTTGTTGACATGTAGGACCCTTTGAAAATGAGTTATTTGTTGGGCATGGTAGTGCACACCTGTAATCCCAGCGATTAAGGAGGCTAAGGTAGGAGGATTGCAGGTTCCAGTCAGCCTCAGCAATTTAGGGAGACCCTGTCTCAGAATCAAAAAAATAAAAAGGGCTGGGGATGTAGCTTATTGGTAAATATCCTCTGGCTTCAATCCTGAATACCAGAAAAAAAAAGGAAAAGGAAAATTTAAAAATGAGTTATTATCTAGGTGGTTAGATCACTGTAGTCTTTACTGGCTCGATCACCTGTAAAGCTCTTGGAGAAGTTTTCAACCATAACTCTTAGATCCTCTTAGAATGCAGAAGATGCTAATGTTTTAGAGATAGAAGAAACTATCTCTGTTAATTAACTAAACAACCTTTCTTCCTCCTCCTCTCTCCCATGGTCCTAGAGCTAATCCATTGAAAACAGTTTTCCAAAAAATGACTTACTTTTTATAGGCAAATCAAAAGCCAGAGATTCTCTAGATAAATATGATGATTTTTTTAAGGCAGTAGCTTAGCAGAAGAAGATTCCCCCTAGTAGTTAACACATGCCAGTGGCACTAACACAGATTACGTGCTGCCATAGGCATGACCAGGATTTTTCACAACTATCTTAATTTACCAAATCTGACTCCAAGTTATAAAATACATTTTGTGTACCATTGAGTCAGAACACACACAAAAAAATGTGTGTAATTGAAGATATGCTATTGATTGTAAGAAGCATCCTTCCTTCACGAGTGTTAAAATGTTTCTCAACACATATTAAAATTAATGTAAACATGAATATTTATATGTTTGCAATTACTTCTTCTTTACACTACTTGGAAGATGTCTAAATGCAAACAGGAGGAGCCAAAGATGCTTCCCAGAGGATGAGCAGGAGGTCCATCCTCCCCAAGGGCAGAAGGTCTGAGCAGTAGTACAGTGTTTCCATACTGCCTCACTGAGAGGCTGGCACACGTCTCTGATGATTCTCCACTCTTCTCCAATTTCACATTCACAGATGTCTCTACCATCATCCATCAGCAATGAAAAGTAGGGTAAGCAAGGAAGAGGGCCCCTCATCCATTATACCACAGGCTGCCTCAGGCTGCAACTCTCCTTGGGATAATGAGCAGTTGAAGGAGCCCAGTTTCTTGCTGACTCTCCATCACTGCTTCTTTCTTGAATCTCAGGAGGTCATAGTTTTCTCCCACCAATCCCATGCAAGTAACCAAGAATGGCATTGTTCTAAGGATGATATTGACTCTATCTTAATTACTTCAAAACGTAGCCTTGAAAAATCTGGTACCTAACACATCATTTAATGAACACCTATAAGAAGTTTGGGAAGAAAAGGTGTAATTAATTAGAGCTTGAGGCCAAATAACATAAATCTTTCCTTACTCTTCTTAAAGTTCTGGCAAATTAGATCATCTGAAAGATGTCATTTTAAAAACTTGGAATCTTTTACTCTAATAGAAGAATGTCAGAGTGTAGCAATTGGTTGACATTCCCAGCCAGTTCTTTCATCCTGTTAAATTTGATGGACTTGGGGCTGGGGTGGTGGCTCAGTGGTAGTGCGCTTGCCTAGCATGCGTGAGGCACTGGGTTCGATCCTCAGTGCCACATGTAAATAAATAAGAAATAAAAGGTCCATCAACAACTAAAAAAAAAATTTAAAAAAAAATTGATGGACTTAATTTTTGAAGTTACAGAGCTTTTATTGTATTATCAATGATTATCCCAACCTATTTTTCTAGGGATTAGAAACAGTATCACCTGTCTGATATCTTAAATATGTTCTCTGACTACATTACTGATTTTTAGTGGACATACTATGGCACTTAAATAAAGGAAAATAAATACACATGGTGACATTCAAGAGAACAGAGCTCACTATTTTCATTGATAAGACCATCATTTGAGATCCTTTTGAGTTCTGGCTTCTTCCCCAGATAGGAGATATTCCTCAAACAGGCCATGGGCCTCTCATAGGAATCTAAGTATGGATTTTAATGTCTCTCCAAAGTTTTCCATGTATTGCATTGTTGTGGTTTAGATGTGGTGTCACCCAAAAGCTCATGGTTTATACCCTTAACCTAATCAGTGAATTAATCCCTGATGGGATTAACTGAGTGATGGCTGGAGGCAGGTAGTGTGTGGCTGGAGGAAGTGGTTCATTGGGAGTATAGCTATGGGGTATATATTTTGTATCTGGAGAGTGGAGTCTCTCTCTGCTTGCTGACAATCATGTGAGCTGCTTCCCTCTGCCACACTCTTCCACCATGATGTCCTGCCTCACCTCAAGCCCTGAGGAGTGGAGCTGACTGTCTATGGACTGAGACCTCTGAAGCTGTGAGCCTCCAAATAAACTTCCCCTCGTCTACAGTTGTTCTGGTTAGGTCCTTTAGTTACAGCAGTGAAAAAGCTGACTAAAACATGCATCAGCCCAAAGGGCACTGCAAAGTAAGTGCTGGCCCTTATTTTATCTTCTCATCTGATAATTTCTGCTTACATAATCCCTAATATCCAAGGGTTTCAGCTTACCCCTGAATATAAATGATTCCCAGCCTCATATCCTGATCTCTCTTAGAAATTCCAGTCCTGGGTATTCATGCTTGAACTCTGCCTATCTGAAGTAGAACCCCTCCTTCTCCCTCCTTATCTATTTCTACCCTATCATGTATCACATGTAAAACATTACCATCTTCTTAGCAATCCAGACTAGAAACACTTGCAATTTTTAAAAGTTTTCCTCTCCTTTTTAGCCCACATTTAATTAATTGTCAAATTCTATTGGACTGATCAAACTCTGCCACTTCCTACTGCCACCAGTATTTATCTTTCTTACTTGCAGATTTGGTCATCCCTCCCTGGCATAGCCAGAGACTCACACCTACACTCCTTGTCTACCATTCTCAATACCTGCATTTTGAAATCCACTCATTTCTGCAAAATTTCTGCCCTCCGCATCCTCTGGAGACCCCTGTGGCCCAACTTACCAACAGTACTGCCTTTGCCAATACAGTCTTGATGCGTCCTGTCTCTGCCTTTTTCCATATTTGGATAGTACTTCCCATTTGGAAAAGCTGTCCTGAAGAATTGGTTGCCTCTTCTTTTCCTAGTTTTCTCTTAGTATCTATTTTTTTTGTGCCTCTTTTCTTTTTGAGAAAGGTTTTAACCTGTCTCGCAAAAATGCATGTGTATATTATAGTGTGTAATTACTTAAAATAGGAGCAATATAAACATGAGATAAATGTACACATAGAACACAAAACCAGAAATAACCTTTGTTGGATTTTCTTTAATGGCAATTAATTCAAAGAGCTTGATAAGACAGCTTTGCCGTTAGGATTATCCTCACCTTCCTCCTGACATCCCTCTGACTTTTAATTGCTCCTTTATCAGATCTCAACAATGCATTCTCCTATGTACATAGTTTTGTGCCTTTCGATTCAATAATCAGCAAATGTGCCAGAAGTGGAAAGTGTGTCGCTTTCATATTTGTGTTGCTGTTATGCTGGGTAGGTACTTCTTGGGTAGTAAACATTTAATGTTTTCATTAATGAATAATGCATGAGTATGGTGTGAGACTGCAAATAAGGTCCACATGGCAATCAGTGTTCTTGTTTTTATTTTTTTTTAAGTTGGGAGCTGAGAGCTTTCATTTTGTTCCCTAAACATGGAGTTTATGGAAGGATTGCCAATAACCAGGCACAATCAATTTCCATCATTATAGTCTCATACCTATCATCTCTCCATGGCTCTTTTTTAGTTTGAAGTCATTTATACATTAGTGTGACTCTTTACTGTCTTCTTTACTGTAATGTCCATGAGAACTGCCTTGCCCTGTTCACAGTGATAACCCAGTGCCTGGCTAGACAGTGTTCAGTACATGATTGTCAAATATTAAATGGAGCTCTAGACAAATGCACAGTGGTCCCAATGGATTTTGTTCACTCACTTGTCTTTGTTATGCTGATGCTAGCACCAGGATGAGCAGGAGGTCTGTCCTCCCCAAGGGCAGAAGGTCTGGGCAGAAGTATAGTGCTTCCCTATTGCTTCCCGGAGTAGCTGGCACACAGTGTCCACAGGCATGAGAACCAACTCACACACCAACAATCACAATGTCAGATGTGAGCAGTGTGGATTTTCAGTGTTCTGATTTGTTTGTTCCTAAGGTTTATCTTCATGTCTGCAGATTCTCTCTCATCTTTGAATGTGTCAGCTGCTACAGAGAATAGGGTCTTCTTTACAAGAGTAGTCTCCAATGAGAAACATTATCACCCAGGGCCAGGGGCGTGGCTCTAAGGCAGAGTACTGCCTAGCATGCCTAAGGTTCTGGGTTCCATCCCCAGCACTGCAAAAACAAAAAACAAACATCATCAGATATTCTGATGACAGTTTTTAAAAGTCGTAATAGGCACACTCAGATTTCCCCTTCTTCACTATTTTTAGAATAAAGACACAGGAGCTGACTAGAATTAGGTAGCAAAAGATCTAATACATCTGAAGTCATTCTAACTGTGCCTATGTATAAGTTAAAGAGATTTTAAAGATGTGTAATGTTTCCTCAAATAGCTTATTTTTTAAAAAAAATAACTTGTTTTCTTATAGAGTGTTTTTCATAATGTAAAAAGAATTTTTATAGTCTTTCATATATGATGTGATTCATGAATCATGGAGAGAAATCACTTAATTCAGGTGTCAAGTGCAGATAGAATTTTCTAGAGTTATAGACTATGATAAAACTCTGTAGTATTATTAACTATATGCCTGACTCTTTGGAATGGCAAGCATTAATGATGGCAATTTCAAATACTTTGATATTTCTTTTTCTGCAAAAGATCTTTGTGTATTAAAAACTTTCTGATAGGAGGAACAGTCTTTGAATTCTACTGCACAGTGTATGACTATAGTTAGTGATAATATATTATATCTTTCAAAGTAAATAAGAGTAAATTTAAAATGTCTTCCCACAAAAAAAAATGATAGTGGGATGATGGATATGTAAACTAGCTTGATATAATCAGTTTAGTTTGTATATCAAAATATCACATTGTACCCCATGTGTATACAATTATGATTTTTCAACAAAAATCACACTAATAAAAAAAGTAAAATATCTCTATAAACTCTATTAAATAATAGAAGATATCCTAAATTTTTAAATTGGCATGTAGCTTTAAATTTTGTTAAATACAACTGCTGACATAATTTAAAATAACCATAGGTAGTTTTTCATTGCTAACTTTGGCTCAAAGTGATTTATATATCAAGAAAATATTAAGTATAATACTAGACTGTTTTAAAAACACTCATATAGCTATATAGACATACATATAGGCATCATTAGTAAGTTTTTATTGATGTTAGTCCTGAACAATTTCATGGTTGGTTTGTCCTTGAATTTGCTAATCCAATATAAGGGGTGTTTTTTAATCCACAGCAAAGCTAGTGATTTAATAGTTGAAGAATATATGTCTTAATACTTTTATCTCCACATTTTTCACCAACTCAAGAGATGTTTCAAATTTTCAGCTTCAATTTCAATTTTTGAAGAAGAAGGGCTGAGGAAAACGTTTGAAAAAAAAATAAATGCTGAAGATTAATTACTTCTACATTTATATTTTTCTGTTGAATTTCCAGATTTTCACATAAGCATTTAGATCTAAGTATCTAAATCATTTTTTTTTAATTGATGGAGGTGTTAATGAGTTCGCTGGGACTTTGAAAATAGTCTCAGAACAGAAAAGGCAGAGTGCCAATGTGAAAGACACCATGTAAGGCTCTAGCTTTTAGCTTTGTCTCTTTTGACCTTCCATCTAGAGTTCTTTCATTATTTTATATATTTAACCAATATTCAGTAAAAGATTAACAGTCTTTCATCCTAACATAGTATGTATAAAGTTCTACAAGATGCAGTTGTGTCTACAATCAAAACTTTTAAATTAAAATAAAACATAAAATTGTTTCATTTTCATTATTGTTAAATAAGCCTTATAGATTCTAAGATGGAAATTGGTGTCAGTCCAATATTTGACTGTTTTGCCCTCAAAGCTATTGTTTCTGGGTAATTTCACAGTGTTGTAATATTGGCTCAACTTTAGTGCTACTACAAATCTTCTCTTAATGCTTGATGTTTGCATGGGACCAGTTGCAAAAGTACCATGAATTATTAGCTTTACTTGGCTAATGATTTTAGTTTTTACCTGCATTTGATAATTTATGCATAATAATTTGGAAAACATTAAAAAGGAGATCCAATGTGAATTCTAGCCAGGGCTAGCCATGTCCCAGTCCTGAAACCCAGGCCAGTTCTATATCCAGCTCAGCCATTTCTCTGCAACAAGTTCCAGAAAAGCCCTGTTGTCATAGTAAAGAGTGTGGACTCAGCTGAGTCTTTAACAAGTGTCACTGGGGCATACAAATAGACTTGATAGCACTGACTTCCAGTTGTCTTCAGTAGTTGAACATTCATCAAGGGAGATATGAGAATCTTCTATATTACATAGTCCTACATTAATCCTTCAAGGGGTTAAATGGATTAAGATATCTTTGCTTACAATTTGGATTGCCAGTGCCTTTCTTCAATGAGAAATTGATTTCTATCTTTGCCTCTCACATCAATAACTTCTGACAACATTTTATACAAAACATGCACCAAATTCCTCCCAAGCTGAAAAGCCCACAATTTGCATTTTCCTGCAGTTTTAACCTCATTTCTGGTCTGTAGAAGCCACATGGTCTTATTTGGTTTCATTACTCCACTTTAGAGGACACTCACTCTTTTCTTTGTCTGGAATTTTCCTCTTTCACATCTTTACATCATTGCCTCCTCTTGGCTTTGGTACCATTTCAGCTCAAGAGCAACAGAATGTTGGTATATGATCATAGAAATAGGAAAGATCCAAAGATATTACCTTTAGCAAATCTGTTACAGTTCTTCTATCTCTCTAGCAGTGTGTGGTTACACCATAATTATATTCCAGGGATAGTCTCTGCTTTTAAGAATTAAATTAAGTTTTCCTCAGTATCACTTTAGGAACTGGGAGTGTGGAGCTTAAAACAAGTTGCAGCACTTATCAAGGATATGATTAAAGTAATCCCATTCTCTCTTTGAAAGATGCACTTGGACAAATTATAATTGTTCATTCTTAAGGATCACTGTGTAAGTCAGATTTTCATCACCATGACCAAAATACCTGACAAGAGTAACTTAAGAAGAGGAAAAGTTTATTTGGGACACATGCTTTCAGAGGTTGTGTCCATGGTTGGCTGCTTTCATTGCTCTGGGCCCGAGGTGAGGCAGAACCTCATGGTAGAGAAAAGCTGCTCAATTCATGAAAGCCAAGAAGTAGGGAGAGAGAGCAAGGAGCCAGCCACAAGATGTAGTCCAAAACCATGCCCCACTGACCTTCTTTCTTTAGTCACACCCCACTTGCATACAGTTACCATCCAGTACCAAAAATGTGATACATATTCACAATGGAATTTTATTCATCCATTAAGGAGAATGAAATTAAGTCATTTGCAGAAAAATGGATGGATTTTAAGAACATTAAGTGAAATAAGCCAAATCTCCAAAAGTCAAGTGTCATATATTTTCTTTCCTATATGGAAGTTAGAAAGGAAAAAGGAAAAGAAAAATGAGAAGGATCTCATGAAAATTAAAGGAAGATCAATGGAGTAGAGGGAAGAGATTAGGAAGGAGGAAAAGAGGAAATACTGGGGAATAATATTGACCAAATTATATTGTAATATTATGTGCATATACCAATATGTAACAACAAATCCCCCCATTATGCATTATTATAACATATGAGTAAAAAATATGGAAAAAATCATGATTTCAATTTTACTTCTAAAAATCAAGAATGCAACAACAACAACAAAAAGCCTCAGCTAATTAAAGGCTATAATTGACACCTCTAATAAATTATTAATCCATTAAATCGATTAATCTACTGATGAGGATAGAGCTCTCATAATCTAATCATTTTACCTCTGAAATTACTAAGCAACTACTCTTCTTTCTTTTTCTCAATCAATGGGCTCATCTAGTACTTTGGAGCAGAATAAAAATTCAAATCAGGCTTTGATATTTTTAATTGTTTTTCTAAGGATAATGGGAAAGGACTTATAAGACATAGATTTTCCTTTATCACCTTTAGGAAATTTTATAAATAAGAACTTTTTGAGCCGGGCGCGGTGGCTCAAGCCTGTAATCCCAGCACTTAGGGAGGCTAAGACAAGAGAATCGCGAGTTCAAAGCCAGCCTCAGCAATGACGAGGTGCTAAGCAACTCAGTGAGACCCTGTCTCTACATAAAACACAAAATAGGGCTGGGGATGTGGCTCAGGGGTCGAGTGCCCCTGAGTTCAATCCCTGGTACCAAAAAAAAAAAAAGAACTTTTTGATGCTCAAGGGAAAATATGATGTCTCAAACCAAATGTATTACTGAGGTCTCTTTCCCCATGTAGTCAATTATGTTGTTGGAGTTGATTACTCCTCCCTCATTTTCTGTCATCTCTTTGCCTTGACCTTGCTTCTGGCTTGTCTTGGTAGTGATGTAATCATTGAAGGAACCCATGCCAGGTTTAGACGGATACTACTTCTGTATGTCCATGAAGCTCACTTTCCCTTAACAGGACAAACAGCACTTGGGTAATTATACAGATCACTCTGTCATTGCAGATGGACAAGTACTCTGAAGGAAACAGCATCCTGAGACTGTCTGGGGTGTCCTCATTGACTTGGTAGAGGATCAGAATGTGTGTCACTAAGAAGCTACATGGAAGCTGAGTTCTAAAGGACAGAATTAGCCACAGAAGAGGGGAGGAAAGAGTGAACTGTGTGCTCAGAACATTTGAGGACCTTAAGCATAAATGTGACATGATCAGACTGTACTTAAGCAAGATCACTATGGTGACTCTGTAAAGAACGGATTAGAAAGGAGGAAAAATGGAAACAGAACAGTTAGGAGGCTATTCAAGTTGCCCATGAAAGAGACAGCAAGCAGTACCTTAGGCGAGGTAAGGGTATTGAAGATGGGGTGAGCAGATGTATTTTTGAGATATAATTAAATCTTATGAAAGTACTACATGAGAACTTCAGAATTCTAATTAATAGCATATCTGTGGTATATCTGTGGTTTTCATCATTTTGTATTCAGGCTTTAGAAAATGTGCATGATGAGGACTTTTTTTGTGATGAAGTATTAAGTTGAAAGAACATTTAGAAATGTACTTGGATTATAACATCTTATGGAATAATCACAAGATACACTAAGAAAGGTTCTACTTATTATATCATATAATTTATAGTCAAGACCATGTAAGAAAACTTTAAAGATAAAAATTAAACTTTAAATGCAAAGAATTATTTAGGACATGTTTATAGGAATATTTACTTTATGCCTTGGAAAATGCACTCGATATTGAAATAAATAGTATTTAACATGTGCTGTCCAGGACCCTGGGAATAAAATGATGGAGTAAGAACAGAATGACAAGGGAATTACACAGTGTCGTAGAAGGCAGGGGTGTGAGCTGATCATTAGAACTAGATGTATTAGATGGTCCAATATGTATGAATGTTCATAGAATGTCAAAGGAACCCAGAGTAGCTGTGAGAAGGGAAGAATATCTGAGTGATAGTGCTGAACACTGTTCACATATCATTCAACATTCAAAATATTAGTGGTGCTTCTGGGGCACTTGGAATGGAGGAAAAACACAGATTCATGATAGTGGTACATGTGGTAGCTTGGACAAGTATTGTGAGATCCCAAAACTATAGTTCTTTCTAGCAAAATAGGCCATTTCCATTCCTAACAAAAATAAGAGCACACTGATTTCCTTTTTTTTAATTAAAAAAGAGAAGGCAGAGAGCTTTTGGTCTTTTATCCAAGTAATGGGACCCTAGGTGGTATATTTTACTCTTTTCATAGGTTTATTGATGTTTAGAAAAACTGTCATTGAATGAATCAGCATGGCTGTTTGTGAGGTTTTTATACAGCCCCAATTTACTGAATAGATTTAGAATAATAACCCTAATATATATAGTGAGAGATTTGTCTTCTCTGGGTAAACTAAAATTATGGTCTATCAAAGCCCAACAGGATAATTCTTGGCTTTTGAAGCAGTTTATTTTTAATGCAGCATTACCTGGTGAAGACCTAGTTATCTGGTCTAACAACAGAATATCTTTGTCTCCATGTTAATAAATGTAAATAATTACCCTACCGTTTGGTAATGCAAGAATGGCTGTGGATTTTCTTCCCTAAGGGTTTCACTTGGAGTGCCTAATTCTGCTCCATGAACTGTGCAGAAGCAAATTTAGGTCATGATCAATACGAGCAATTAAAAAGCCTTTACAAAGTGGCTAAGGCTTTGAATTCATTTAATTATTTTACACCCAATGTGAGAAAAGGTTACTTTTTTCCTCTTAGAGTTTATCCAGAATTATTTCTAACATCTAAAGATCTTTCTTCCTTTTTGCAATACAGATTTGCTTTGCGTGAGCCAGTTCTATTATTCTAAATATAGAGTCCTCGTAGAATATTATGAACTTTCCTGTGTGGGCATTTATGCACATTCTGTACTGTCACTCTCTACAGCAAGATGAGAAAATACCCTCAGGTCTCTTTTCTACTGTGAAAGCTCTATGGAAAAATGAGAGGAAAAGATTTGCTTGGACCCCGTTTGATGTGAAGAAGAGAACAGTGTTTTCAGGTCTTAGTGGTAGAGTCAAAGGCAGAATTAATTTATAAATGTGACTAAGGCTTAAAGAAATGACTCCCATAAAACCTATGTAAATATTATCTGTTGTCTGCCAAGGAAACCTACATGGCACATAGCTCTTCTTGGCTTCTAAAAGGAAGGTTGGAATCCAAGAATCTTTCCTCATTGAAGGAAAAAGGATGCACGTGACCTTAAAGTAGCCACATAATCTAAGCAGAATAAAAATATACAAAAGTAAAGAAAAAGGCTAAAATCTCAGGAAAGGGAGTATAAAAGGCACTGGAGAATTTTGTCAATAATCATATATATACATAAGTAGTCAATAAATATATATATTTATAAAAAAGGCATATATATGAGATGTATAAGGAAACTTTCTCTTTAATCTATTTACTCTGATTCCATTTATGAAATCTTGATAGAGCCTCTTCTAAGTACTCATTTCCTCAGCTTTTCAATCAATGAATAGCCATTCTGTTTTGTGTTATAACTAAACTTGTGCATTAAACTCAATTAGTAAAAAGCCTTTGCTTTGAGTCATGCATAAAAGAATTTGATGGTTTTGAGCTTGACTTGTGCATTCAACTGTCTTGCATATTCAAGATGCCAAGAATTTGATTTAAGTTTTTATTTTTGAAGAGGCTTTTTGTGTGTTTGTGTTTGTTTTGTTTCCTTATGGCCTGTTTTGGCAGCTCATGTTTCTGTAACCATCAGCTCTTGACCAGTCTGTAAATCACAGAGATTTATTTATAATTGCTACTTTAAAAAAAAATTAATTGTCAATAGACTTTTATTTTACTTATTTATATGTGGTGCTGAGAATTGAACCCAGCGCCTCACACATGCTAGGCAAGCACTCTACCACTGAGCCATCACCCCAGCCCCTATAATTGCTACTTTTAAGGAGCTTAACTATGATCATCCGCAACTTCCTTCTTTGTCCACAATCTTCTCCAAATATTGTTCTCTTCCTTCTTATCTTTATGAAATGAATTCAATGTCATCAACCATTAACGGACAATGGCTTCATCTGAGCGGCCGTTTTTTTATTTCACTTGGATCTACCTTTCCATGATCCAGTGTTTTCTAACCAGATTTCTAACCAAAAGATTCCCTAGAGGTAGTGGTGTGACTGGTAATATTTAGTAACCAGCATAAGGGAAGAAAATCATTTTCCTTCAATTCTTACCAGTTCTGAGCTGTAATCAAACTCCATAATGAAAGACAGCTTCAGGCACACACCTGTAATCCCAGCAGCTCGGGAAGCTGAGGCAGGATGACGACTAGTTCAAGGTCAGCCTCAGCAACATAGACCCAAGCAACTTAGCAAGATCCTGTCTCAAAGTAAAAAATAAAGAGGGCTGGGGACATAGCTCAGTGGTTAAGTGTCCTTGGGTTCAATCCTCATTTCTAAAAATAAATAAATAAAAGAAGACTCTTTCACAAGAAAAATAAAAACAGTGTGTATAATTCTCACACACACACACACACACACACACACACACACACACACTCTACCCAGAGAATGACTGTAGTTCTCAAGGAAGCGACTTTGAATTCCAGTTTATATGGCACTTTGAATAAAGAATGGTACATTTTTAAAGCAGTGACAAGAGAAAGGACTTTGAGTCTCTGGAAGTGGCAGTGTGTGTGAGGGAAAATAAATGGAAGACAAAGGCTAGTTAAGCTTGTTAATGTAGATTCCTTTGATAAGATCTCCAGGCTCATAAGGGTCCCAATTGTCTTCACTGGTGAGCCTTTGTGTCCCTGATAGATGGTGGGCAGAGGGATGTGGTTTGCCTTTATAAACTATACTCTGTTGTTAGGCAAATAGAAGAATGGCAGAGAGCTGTCTTGCATCTGTTTCTACTTATTTACCTTCAGCTCAACCATCCTGATACCCCAGAGGTGTACTTTGAGATGCCATATTCTGGAGACCTTTGCTAGCTTCCAAAAGAGCTGTACCAATTTATCTGGCCAACTTCATGCTACAGCTTCAAGCTACCAGCAACTATCCACAGACCTCTGCTCTGGAAAGACATGTATACAATCTCCTAGCTGGTAGTTGCACAGCCCCAGCACACCACTGCACAATAAAACTGGGCGTGAGGTTCTACAATCCCTACATGGTCTTCTTCGTGGGCTGCGTTCAGCACTGCAGATTGGAATATACATGTTGCTAGCAACCCTTTATCTATTAGTAGTACTGCTGCTACTTTCTCAATAAAAACGCTCCTCATTTGTTTCCTTGGAACAAACAGAACATCATCTACACAAAGGGTAGACTACAGATGTGTTTATTTGAACAACACATAAACACGTTCCCTGTGAGAAGTGAGAGTTTGAAATACCAAACATTTAAAATGAAGAGATCCAAAGAGATTTTAACGAGAGAAATAAACTAAACGGTGTGTGATTTTTGTTCGGATATAGTAATAAAGATGTTGCAAATTGGATCCTTGAAATGCAATCAGATTAGATAGAGAAACTTTAGGTTTTGTCATGAATAAAAATGTTTGTGACCAAGATAAAAGTGCTTCTCTTCATTTACTGACATATGACAGGTAACCATTACTACATTTTCTCCTTTATGCCACCATAGTATATTTTCCAACCAACTGTGAAATTAAAAAATTCTCCCTGTAGCAGTTGAATCCAGTTTGTTAGTTTGTATCTTATCAAAAACTGTTTAAATGCATCTCTGGTGACATTTCAATGATAATTAAAAGCAGGATCACAAAGTTTCAGGAGTGAAGTATGTTTTTTCAGTTACTTATTTACTTATCTAGTATAATTGGCCAAGAAATGAGTCTATTATATGAAATAAGGATCTAATGTTTTATATAGTCCTTAATTTGATTATTTCATTTATAAATAAGTATGATGAGAAATGGGTCTTTGTTTTTTAAAAGAAATATAGAGACTGGAGATATAGCTCAGTTGGTAGAGTGCTTGCCTCACATGCACAAGGCCCTGGGTTCAATCCCCAGCACCACAAAATATATATGTGTGTGTGTGTGTGTATATACACATATACATATATATATGTGTGTGTGTGTGTGTATGTGTATATGTGTATATATATATATATATATATATATATATATATATATATATATGATCCTAGACATTAGTCATCTTAAATCACATAATCAGGAACATGAAGAAAATATTATTTCATTTTTACTCCATAATCTTCTGTCCATTAATTGAAGTTCTTGGTGTTGGAACTGCTGAGCAGCCTCCTAACTGGTTCCTTTCTACAGACTGGTCTTTTCTAGACCTTACTACACACCCCACCAATTGTTATCATCCAAAAGCAGTGATCTAAACATTTGACTTCCCAGTAAGTCTTTGCTGAAGGCTAGTACCTGGTACCTTTTCTAGTTTATAATTGATTTCTCCCACCTCTGAACATATCTACATACTGTGTTAAATATAAAAATCTTCACCGTCTAGAAAATGTGTGTGTGAAAGAGAACACACATGATAAAGCAAAGCAGTAAAATGTTAATAATAGGTGGATCTTGGTGAAGAGTCTATGTATTTGGTGATGCACTCCTGTAATCCCAGTGACTAGGGAGGCTGAGGCAGGAGAATCACAAGTTCAAGGCCAGCCTCAGCAACTTAGCGAGGCCCTAAGCAACTTAGCAAGACCCTGTCTCAAAATAAAAAATAAAAGGACTAGGGATATAGCTTCTTGGAAAAGCACCTCCCTGGGTTTCATCCCCTGGGATGGGGGAGATTCTATATATATTCTTTGTACTATTCTTGCAACATTTTTGTATTTAATATTTATTTCCAAAGAAGTAGTTTTAGAAAAACCCCTAACATATAATCTATATTATAAAACAGTAATGATTCTCCTTTAGATGCCATCTGTTCCAGTTACCTCAGGTGATTATGGGAGTAGTTTTGAATAAAGTTTTGCAAGGTGTGCATTTCCTGATAGAAAAACTCAGAAGGAAAAGTCAACTATGCAGAAAATTTTTTAAAAATAATGTGTTTTGGGTGAGATGATCAACTTTCCCAGTTGTCCTGAGACTGGTGGGTTTCCCATACATAGGAGTTTCGTTGCTAAAAGTAGAACTGTTCCAAGCAAACCAGAGTGAGTTGGTCACTGGGCTTTGGGGTAACTCTGGACAGATTGTTGCTGAAGCCAAAAACTGGTGTCAGGAATGCTGGGAAATAGCTTCAGATGAAGGCATTTCAGACTCATCCTGTGAGCAGTGGGGAACCAGACAAGTGATATGCCAGTTACCTGTGACAAGTTCTGCTTCCTCACATGCTGAAGTATTACATTAGAGAAGCACACCAAGGCACGCATTTAAGCAGGGTTTATTTATTTAAGACTTCTCCCAGAAGGGAGAAGGGGGCCATAGCTGGTATCCTGGTATCCTAAGAAGTACATGTGTTTTGCCTTTTTATATGTCCTAGGCTTCCTGTGTTCTCTTGCTCTCTTCCCCTTATCTCTCCTTCCTGTCTATGTGACTAGGCCCAGGATGTTTGGTGGGATGGCCCAAAAGGTGAAAAGCACATGGATAGGGGGGAGGGACCAGGTGGAGTGATTTGGGAGGGAAAGGGGTGTAATTAACAAGTCCCTGGGACAGGTTACCTTAGCAACAGATTGGAGCAGGGGCAGGTTATCCCGATAAGGATGGAGGAAGGGCTCTGAAGGCATTAGCATTTCAATACCTCTCCAACTTCCTAGACCCAAATTGGCCTCCTTGATTTGACCTGACTTGATTTACCTATCTACACTGACTGCCTGTCTAATTCTGGCTTCACTTTCAACTGCAATAGGAGAGAGTTGTGTTATTAAAAGTGTAAGTTGTGTTGGCAGAAGACTAATCTTTGATACACACATGATTGTCCTGTGGAAGTTCTAGTTTGCTCCACTGTTTGAACCTCCCCATTACCTATTCAGTGAAGTCCAGTTTCCTTAGGTCAGAAGACAGAAGAATTACCATATTCTTGGGGCTATATAACTGACTATCCCTTACCCTCAAAGTTGCGTTGCTGTGCTCAGTTAGCAAATATCAACACAGAAGGTTAGAAACGTGAAGTGCTTCCCCCCAGGCACTGAGCTGCATGTGGAAGCATTAGAAATCCCACCAATGGCTGCTTCCAGGATTCTCACTTTTCTGTTCCCTGTTTATTTGCCACACACAACCTACTTCGCATAGAAGGCCCTGTGCTAACTACACAGCTGTACTCACATTTCTAGATGAGGTGCATGCTGTTCCTTTGCAGGCAGATCATTCTTAGACTCCATCCACCTAAAACTTTTCTATTCCTTAATGATACTCCCTCCATGTGAATTCCCTGATATTGAGCCAACAACACATGGTCTCTCCTATCTCTGAACACCTGGCCTATTTTGTTTATATCATTCATATAGCACTGCCTACTTGGACATTTATTTAAAAGACAATATAAATATGATATGTTTTCAGACAAGATCTGGATCTTTTTTTATGTTTTATTTTTAGTTGTAGATGTACACAATGCCTTTGTTTTATTTTTTATTTATTTATATGCGGTACTGAGGATCGAACTCACATGTGCCAGGCAAGAGCTCTACCACTGAGCCACAACCCCAGCTCAAGGTCTGGATCTTATATGTCATCTTTGTCTCTGGTCCTATGGTACTTGAACCTCAGCTTTCTGATCTATAACATCAATGTAATCTTACATTATTTGCAAGACTGGTATAAAAATTTTATACCACAAGGCAAGTGGTATAAAAGATAGCATGGTATCTGAACCATCAGCAACAGTGAAATTTTAGAACTCTTAAGGACAAAAAATTATCTCCCAAAATTTTTGTTTTCTTCTTTTGGTACTAAGCACTATATTTTGAACATATAATTTGATAAAATGTTAGTGGCTAAATCAATGGCCTTATATAGGATGGAGGTACTGGAATGGAAATGCAAAAGGATTGTTGTAAGGAAGAATAATAAGTAAAATTTAATAAATGGCTAGATATGTGTTGAATGAAGCTGTCTGAGAAAGAATTCAAAATGACTCAAGTTTTGATTCAAGGATTCAAAAATGAAAGGAAGAAAGTCAGTTCATTTCTTTTCCCTTTTTTTTAAAGAGATTAAATTATCAAGCTATTAAAGCCACATAGGATTGCTGTGAGGCTCTTCGGTGTTAAAACTTGGGCCTATATTTCAGACTCTAGGCAAATGTACTATTAATTCCAGTAGTATGATTTTGAATAAAATATCCTGTGCCTCAGTTTCCTCGTCTCTCAGAATGATTATAGTACTTCCTATAATGTTAAACATTTACCAGAATATCTTGTAGTCAGTGAGCTCTCAATCAATAAGAACAATAACAGAAGTAGTGACAATTATTTTAATGTTAAAAGGAAATGATCTTGAGAATTTTAGTTTATACAGAAACTAGTGCTATATATTTTATTGAATAGTGAAAATTTCTGCCTGGGAGCATCGTTAAGACCATTATTTTGACAGCCCTTACAGTTGCTGGTGTCATTTAGCAGAATTCATTGCACTTTCAGATAATTCCAATGAACGGTGTGATTTTTCACTTATTGCATGATGACATTTTTATGTTCCAAAATCCTCATCAGCTTGAAGGTTAAAAAATTGCAGATTTAGTCAATAAATAAAAAGCTTGTTTCTTTATCTTAAGTTTAAAGGCCAGAGTTGCCTTTTAGTCCATATTTTGCTGTCCTGCTGATTGACTAAGAGTAAAAGCAAAAGAGCTGCTTTTATATAAATCTCTTAACACATAAATATTTTACAATTTTAGAATAAGAATGAGGTTTCTAACATATTGTGATTTTCATAGTAGATTCAGTTTTCTTGCAATTGATTGGTCTATTATTAAAAAAAAAAGGTACTAGAGACTGAATTAGAACAAGATATATTCCATGCTTTTATAATTATGTCAAAATGGATTTTACTGTCATGTATAACTAAAAAGAACCAGTGAAAATGATATGAATAAAGTTATATTTCTGAATACTCTGACATCATGTAAATAATAATTTCCATTATGATTTAGACTTTTGTATATTAAATAATCTTTATAACTATGCAAATACTCTAAAAAGCAATATGAAAACACATTTTCTATGATATATATTTACTATTTATAAAGTTGCATGAGATTTATCAAGCTCTGCACATTTTAAGACTCTTATAATCAAATTGTTTGGAATTTTTTAAATATAAAATTGAAAAAGTCTTTCCTTTCAAGATAGGCAGTATAAAATAACACCATTCTGAACTTTCATGAATGTTGTTGATTAATTTGTCAAGGAAATGGGCATGAAAAATATATTTATTTGACCATATACTAAACAGACATTTCATTTAAGCACCTAATTCTATTGCTTTGCCACCATCCTAGGTACTATAGTTTCCATAAAGATAAATAATATTTACTTTATGACCTTAAGAAGAGTATTCCTACTCAAAGGTAAAACCACTGTGCCAAAAAAAAAAAAAAAGTATCATAAAACAAATTGTGAGGTTTTCTAAAACATGTTTTAGAATCAGGGTAAACAGAGACCAAAATACCTATTTACGAGAATAATAAAAGACTTTCATTTGAAACAAGCTGAGAGCATAAAAGCTTATGTGTGTGTGTGTGTGTGTGTGTGTGTGTGTATACATCTTTGGGTTTCAGAAGAGTGTTGGTCAGCACTGTAGATTTCAATGCATTATCTAAAAAGATATTTTTCCCTAATCTCAGAGATTTTACTTGAAACAGATTTTGAGATGCTCAAAGAATCACACATATAACAAATTTTTCTTTAGACAAATTTTTAAAAAAGACTTTATGGTGACTAGCTTTTCTAGGACTCTGTGATTTCTATAGGTAGACCAGTCTCCATGGTAGTATAGTCTGAATTTCAAAAGTACATAGTAGCTGAATGGAATTTAATAAAGATTTGAATAGAAGTAGTGAGGATTGGAATATGATCAGTATGGAATGATACTTGTTTTTATTTCCTTTTTATTGCTGCATTATAAGTGTACATAATAGTGATATTTGTTATGATATATTCATATGTGCACACAATAAAATAGTGTAATTTGGACAATTTCATTCCCCAGTACCTCCTCTTACCCTCCTCTCCCTCCTCCGATCCCCTTCTCTATTGATATTTGAATAGAAAGTATTGAATTTTAATGGAATGTGGTTGGAATAGGATGTGAATGATAGAGGTGTGGAAATATGCCTGGAAAGTTTAAGGATAAGAGATCTAGAATCTAATGAGTCGGAAGCAAATTTCCTTCCAGTCAAAGGAAGTTGTGTGCATCTATCTGTGTGTGTGTGTTATGTTCAAAAGCAAGGCACATGCATTAGCCAAGTGTTAATCATAAAAATAGCCTCTATGGGGCTGGGGTCGTGGCTCAGTGATAGAGCGCTTGCCTTGCATGCGTGAGGCACTGGGTTCGATCCTCAGCACCACACACAAATACATACATAAATAAAATAAAGGTTGTTTTAAAAAAATAGCCTCTATGAACATGGTGGAAATGTAGTATTTAATATGGGAATTAGACCCTGAACAATTGAGGGGGAAGGCAGGAGAGGGAAAACATGTCAGGCGTATCCTGGAAGATCAGAGAAACCATCATTCCCTAGACCATCTTAGGGTGTAGACTTCATGGAAATCCAGTGAGCCAATCATATTCTTCCAATGACATGAGAGCTTGGGGAGAGGTGCACAAAAATGGAGCTTGGGGAGAGGTGAGTGAGTGCAAGCTCCATGGAAACTGTGACTCCTGAGTAGCTTCCATCTCTAAAGGACTGCAAACACCCAAGAGCCAGCTGTGAGCCTGGGGCTGGTGTTGATCAGGAGAGCCAACAAGGAGGAAGATTAGCTGGACACCTGGTATAGGAAGAAAGGACAGCTAAAACTTTCTGGGCCCCTTTGAATCGTTATTTTCCTTTTGGGCACAAACACATGCATGCACATGCATTACCCACCCCCCCCCACACACACACACACAATCTTCTATTGCATGGACTTTTTGCATAATGGAGATTTAATAGAAAGCCAACGGAGAAATGAGATCATAAACAAGATGACTCCTCTCTGGCACATCTATTGAAACTTACTTTAAGCAACTTTTGGTTTTGTTTTTGCTTATTGGCACATAATAATCAGTATGATAATACAAGATATGTGTACAGCATGTGCTTCTGCCTCATTTTATCACCATGACTTCCCATGACAACTTCTCAAGAATAGGGGCACCTGCGCCATACCACCTTCCAAATCTCACACAGGTTCCTCTTGGCCAACCTAACTCAAAACAATGAGAGGAGAGGGGGTTCTAGGCCAAGTAATTCTTAGGCCCAGAGTTGGCACAATATGACCCAGAGTGTGAGTAGTAGTATGTTATTCACCCGTGGGCCAAAAATGGAGTGAGGGTGAGGAGGAAGGAAGAAAGGACCACTACAGCAGTGCAGGAGATTACAGTAAATATCCAAATTAGTAACAGTACAGATGTGAAAAAGGTTCCTAGAAAGGGGTAGGGGGAGGAAGACTAAAGTCAAAAGACAAAATTACAACAAATTTAGCTTAAAAATCTTAAGTGACTTTTGCAACTTTGGGGGCAGGTACTGAGGGTTGAACTCAGGGGCACTGGACCACTAAGCCACATCCCCAGCCCTATTTTGTATTTTATTTAGAGACAGGGTCTCACTGAGTTGCTTATCACCTCGCTTTTGCTAAGGCTAACTTTGAACTCGTGATCCTCCCGCCTTCTCCTCCAGAGCTACTGGGATTACAGGCGTGTGCCCCCTGTGCTCGGCCTTAATTGACTTATTTGCACTTCTGGAATTGGACAACAGTTACTTTCATAAAACACAATGATTGGGCTGGGGTTGTGGCTCAGCGGTAGAGTGCTTGCCTAGCACTGGTGAGGCACTGGGTTAGATCCTCAGCACCACATAAAAGTAATAAATAAATAAAAATAAAGTATTTTTTTAAAAAACCACAATGATTGTTCTGATAACATGAACAGAGAAGAATGGTTGTATAAATGGAAAAGTCTGAAGAGAGCAGAAACAAAAATCCAAAAAGCAGATTGTCATTTCAAAGTTTCTTTCCTTTTAAAGATTAAAGCAGAAGATACACTTCTTTACCATGCAGGTTAAAACTAGCTTGTTTGGGTTTTGACTATTAGCCTTCATTCTCCCAATTTCTCTGAAGGTCAAGTTACACCACTGAGTTTGGATTTGGTGACATGGTAAATTAACATGAGTGACTCCATTTTTGTTTGGCCAATTGGGGCTAGAGCAGGAGCTCAGCCCAAATCAATGGCTGCCTGTAAGCTTTATTTAACACTAAAGTTAGAACTTTAAGCTTTATTTAACACTAAAGTTTAGAACACTAATGTAGAAGTTACCTCCAGGACATTGTACTTGTGTAACACGAATGTGCTGGTACATTAAAAATGTAAACCTCATGAAAAAACCTTGGTTTGTAATGGAAACAAATTTGGTTTTCGAGGTGTGGAGGTGTGGCATAACTAGTGAAGAAGAGAACATAGTAAACATCCAGAAATGAAGATCTGGGACCCTTGAGACAGAGATTTGAGGATCATTCCTTTAGAAATGGCAGTCAGGGCTAGTGCAAATACAACATGGAGTGAGAAGGAAATTCAGGTAGTCCAAGCTTCTCCCCTAGACAAAGGGACTGGAGAAATTAAACAGTGTATCCAGGCCAGTTCAGGGCAGGTTTCAGCCTTTGATACTAAGACTGGAATTTCTAGGCACGAAGTCCTTTCTTGGAGGAAATCTAGACTCTGGGCTGGGATAAGGTGTGTCAAAGATGGAGGTAATTCAGAGTACTGTTTGGGTTCTACGCCCAGGCATCTAAGACCAGTGCCCTGGGAGTATTGGATTAAATATATGGTTGACTTGAAGAAGACTAGAGGTGACTATGAAAGCTGCATAAATCCTGGGTCTAAGAGAATAATTTATTTGTAACTTTCAGCTTGGTAAGTGAGTGAAAAGGAAGACAGGCAGAGTTAGGGATGCAGAAAGGCAAGTGAAAGTCATGTCCATTTGAGGCAGTTTGTTCCTCTGTGGATGCAAAAACTGAAGAGATCCTGGAAACCAGGATGAGTGGATCCAGTTGGGTGTAATAATTGGGAAAAAGAAAGGAAAGGGGGCCACATGCCTGAAATTGTCCCTTTGTTAGGAAGTGAACTCTCTATAGTTATCAAAAGCTCATGCTTCCACCATGTCTGTTCACTTCATCTCCTGCCTTTCACCAGAGCACATGTTTTTCTGGCTCAAGATCCAAATTAATTCATACACGTTTCATGTTTTCCTCCCTTTTTTGGAGACTCAGTTGTTTAAAGTCCATACTTGAGGTACTCTGGCTTTGAATTTTAGTGGATAGAGTGCAGATTTACTGATTTTCAAATAGAGAACATAAAAAATGAATTGGTTAAAATAGCAGATATCACAAATATTTGAACCTCATCCAACTTTCAGTGCTTAACAAGGACACATGCCAGGTAAAGCGTGGAGAAAGAGGTATTCCATGATCCCATTACCTCTGCTTTGACTCATTGTAAACATATAGGCTTCTAGAGAAACCAGCATGGAATACTACAGAAAGTCTATATATTTAGCAAAATCCTGATGTTGGGGCTCTATGGAAACCTTGACTTCCATACACATTCATTCTCATATGATGGTACCTCCAATTATTAGGTGTATTCTACTCTTAGTTCTTCCAATTGATCTTACTCCACCCTCAAGGGTCCCTGGAACCCTCTGGATTACATCATCTCTAAAACCCAGAAACTAGCTAGTGTTCGCAGAAGCTGTTCCTTCCAAGAATTAGATTATATTACAGATGTTGTCATTGACCTTTAAAACATAATGGAAAAGGATCTGACCCACTCCACACTCTGGAAATGTCTAGTGATCAAATTCTTTCATGAAATATGCACCAAATATGTGCAATTTTTCAGCTCCTAGGAAGGCAAAATCTACAGATTTTTATTTAGTGAAATTTTAAAATATTTATATTAATCATGTAGTTCATTTTGGATCTTAACATTCTTCAAGTGCTAATGAAGTAGATTCATAACTTCAGCAAATTTTCCTCTCAAATTATGCTTTCAAAAAAAAACTGGAAGACCTTTTATCCAAGCAAAATAAATAAGAAATAGATTTTTCTCTAACATTGTAAGAAACATCAGTCTATATGAGAACAACTGAGGAAGTTTGAGCTTCAAAGTACTTGGCCTTGAATGCTCCAATCAGAATGGCTTTCAGCCTGCATTAGAACATCTACAGCTACTAAGAAATAGTATCATTTAACACATTCACTCTCACAGTTTCTTTTGTTAAAGAAAAAATGTCATATATGACTTTAACATGGATTATGCTTTTTTCCAAGAATATTTCTTCTAATTTTTTGGTGGTGAAGCAACTGCTGTTGCTATGCCATCAGCTCCGTTGCTATGGGGGATGCCTTGGGTGTTTGCCAGAAAATGATTGGTTATTTCAGCACCCTTATGTTCAGCAATTGACATTTTCCTATGTTGAATCATGCTATTTTATTTTAATTCCATGGGTAGGCTCAATAATGTTGATCAGCTTTGAAAGAATGGAAATTACATATAAGAGCATCCCATTATTTCTCTCTTTAGAAAACATTAATAATTCGAGTGGTACGTGTAGAAAACATGCATGTATACAAAAACATGTGAGACTAAATGGTGATATATATAGAAACTTGCCTGTGTGCAAAACACGTGACTCTTAAGTCATGAGATTCAGAGAAATAAAAAGGGACGAATATTGGCATTAAGGCAGTTATCTGAAACAGAGAAATTATTTCAAATTGGAGGTGGCCACATCCTGTTAACTTCAATGACAACTGTCAAAATCAATATAAGAACTGCTATTTGCATTTCATTCTCCACAAATGAAGTTCTCTGCTTTCCTGTAGTTTCAAAGCAGTATCAAGATGCATGTGTCTGGAATAGATTCTCTACTACTGGACCCACTTTCTCATCTGCTCTCTTTGCCTCTGTAATAGGACAATGTTAATTATGTCAGATGGCTAGCAATCCAAAATTTGAAATTCTTTGAAAAGAAAAAAATAAACTCTGTATCATAATGATTTTATGGCCTTGATCTTCTGTACCTCAAGTGCCAACAGAAATAATCTTTGGAAAACAAGATCCAGAAACTTCTGTACCCTGGTTGCTTAGTCACTAATCTGTTAAAACAGGGTAAGACACAAGTTTGTAATTTTTCCAAATAAACACTCTTAAGAGGGCTTGTGAAAGAAATATAAGTAAGTTGACTTAATACTGCAGAATCAAGACTTTGCTACCTACAAGTTCAAAATGACTGTATTTTATAATGATATTTTTTCCTATGGCATTTGTACTCTTCAATATTAGAGAACATTGGAATCTGGATTTATGAGCAAATGTGACATTTCTATAATACAATTTATTTTAGAAAGTAACTGAATCATTTCCTGAAAGCATTTATTCTCAACTGCTGAGTCAGTTTTTCATCTCAATAATTCCCCTCCTAAAAATTACTTTGTCTTTAACAATTAAAGAAGTTACATGTATTTGGGTTGTAGTAAACAAGATTTAACATTAATTTCAAGGGACTGTTTACACAAGACTTTTCTAAGTAGTGATATATGTATGAGCATATAGATATGGATATTATATTCTTGAATGAAAGGTAGAAAATAATTCTAGATAGAAAATAATAGCTGAAGAGGACTTTAAAACAAATAATCCCCACATTCACTTCATGATGATATAAATATAGATATTCACATATATGAATATATGTACTCCTATCAATTCATAGTTAAATCTTAAAATTGTGGTATGTTAAGAAGCAGAGCCATGCAGTGGAGGTACAAGCACAGAAGCCTGTGTATGTGGTCCTCAATCTGTGCCCTCTCTCCTGTCCGTCTTCACACCACCAAAGGCAAGCATACACATGTAAGACCTGAATGAATGCTATTATTTTTCAATTATTTGCAAAATAATTTGAATTATTCTTTTTTATGGAAAACATTTGGGAGAGCATTAGGTAACCTTATTCTTATTTACCTAAGTATAGTTATTCTTATCTTCATCTGTAGAACAGATTATGCTACATAGTTTCATTCATCACTCCTGCTCAGATTTGCTGCTTCTTCCATACCTTGTTCAACTGTTGTCTGATGAGCAAGCTAGACCTGGTGGGGCCCTGCAGGAGTTCTCCCTGTTTCTTGTGTTTCAGCTCCAATTGGTCATCAAGTTCCATTAAACACTCTCAGGTCCCTTTCTTCATTTAGTCCACAGAAATATTTCGTTCAGCCTTACCTTATTTTTGCTTGAGCTGTACCATGGTTTCTTTTCATCTGGTCCCTCTCTCCAGTCTCAGTCTTCTATAGGCATCTTTTAAAATAATAATAATGAGGAGGAGGAGGAGAAAAGGAAGAAGAAGAAATCCACTTGCCCTCCATTCTCTTTCATATGTCTGATGGACCTTTCATAAATTTAACATGTTCAAACCTAACATTGGAACTTTGCTAACACCTGAAACTTTCTTAACCTCATGCTTTTACATCAAAATAAATAATCCCACAATTAATCCCACTTCTAAAGCCAAAAACCCAGTTGCATTACTTTGAGCATATGTGTAGAATCTTACCATCCTTTACACAAGAGGAGAAATGCTGTATGTTTCCACTAATGTAAGGTATCAAGAATGAAAAAATTCACCAATAAAAAGTAGGATAATGATTACTGGGGATCTGGTAGAAGCAGGCAATGTAGAGCTACAGTTTAATGGGTACAGGGTTTTAGTTTGGGATGGTGAAAGTTCTGGAAGTGGATAGCCGTGATGAGTGTACCACTGTGACTACAGTTGGTGCAAGGGTTGTACACTTTATGATTAAGTGATCAATTTTACATTATTTATATTTTATCACAGTAAAAAATTATTACCCAAGAAAGAAACCAAAATTCAAATCACAGAGAGTGACGTTATGATGAGTTGAGTATATATTGTATTAGAAATATAACTTACTCTGTTGTTTTGTTATCAATTTTCCCTGAAACTTAAATTTAAAAATCCAAGATTATTGTTTGTAACTGCAAATATTATTAACTATAAATTCACATATAGTTATGAAAATAATGCAGAGAGATACCATGTACATTTTAATGGGTTTCCTCCAATGATAACATCGTTAAAAAAAAAATTATAGAGGGCTGGGGCTGTAGCTCAGTGGTAGAGCGCTTGCCTAGCACGCATGAGGCACTGGGTTCGATCCTCAGAACCATGTATAAATAATAAATGAATAAAATAAAGATTCATCAACAACTAAAAAAATATTTTTAAAAATTATAGTCATATCACAACCAGGATATGCACACTGATACAATCCACCAAACTTATTCAGATAGTTTTACTTTTACTTGTGTGTGTTGGGGGGGGCACTTTTATTCAATGTAGGGTCACATTATCCACCAATACAGTCAAATTCAGAACAGTTCCATCATCATATGGATCTTCATGAGGCACACCCACCCCCTTTACTGCTGTCCCTTCTTTTATATATTTATATATATAGTGTAACATTTTTAGCATTGACTTTTTTTACTCAGCATAATTCCCTAGGGAGTCATCCAGATTGCTGAATCAATATTTCATTCCTTTTTTTTTTTTTTGCTGAATAATATTCTGTTGTATATTTATTTAACTCTTCGCCTCTTGTAGGACATTTGAGCTTTTGTACAGGATTTGGCTATTACAAATAAAGCTGCTTTTATGTTTATAAACATAAAATAGGGTTTTTCCATGCAAATATAAATTTTTGATTTTCTGGAATAAGTGCCCAAGGATGCATTTTTTCCCCAATTCTAGAATAAATGTTCAAGATTACTGAGTCATATGGTTGTTGTATATTTAGTCTTATAAGAATCTGCCCAACTGAGTTCTAGAGTGACTAGAAGATTGCAAGATATTATAATTACATAATAAGCCTGGTAGAGTACTTTAAAACACTGATTTTGTTTTCCATCATTAAATAGCTATAGGATGGGTGTTTATAATAGCAAACGTAACCAGCTTTTGTGACCAAGAACTCAATTGTATAACTTCATATCTATAATCATTGGCAAAAATAAGAGGTTGTCTATGGACTTGGAGGCAAATTTACATTTTACTACTAAGTCTCTGCCACTGGACATGTTGATATAAAATAAGATATTAAAAATCAGATATAAAAAGACTTTAGATAGATCAATTCCAGAAAATTTAACTGGAGTTTGGGGATTTCAGATTATTTACTTAATTATAGTTATAATAGAGTCAGCTCAGCAGCTCTAGGAAATTATTTTTAATAGTCACAGAGTAAAAGATGATATGAAAATGTTATTTAATTTGCCTAAAGAAAATTAGTATCAGGGAAAAACACTCTCCTCTTTTCTATATGACTTATATTTCATCCTTAAGCTCCTTGAAAACAGGAACCTATGTTTTTCATCTCTCCACTGGTATCACATAACCTGCAGTCCTATTTATGAATCTCCATACCTTTTCCCAGTGTAATGACAGGGGCTTGATGATAGATACAAAACTGTAGATGTTAGGGTCTTTCAGAGAGTCAAAACCAACAGGATAGAAAAGATGAATGGATGGATGGATGGATGGACGGACAGATGGATGGATGGATGGATAGATAGATAAGGATTTATTGAATTGGCTCACATAATTATGGAGGTCGAGAAGGACCATGCAGACCATCTTGCAAGCTGGAGATCTTTGGTTGCTGGTAGCATGTCTCAGCCCAAGCTCAAAGGCCCCAGAACCGGGAAAACCAAGGGTGTAACTCAATTTGAGGCAGAAGACTTGAAACCCCAGGTGGCTTCTGGTGCAGTCCTGCAATCCAGAGGTCAGAGAGCATGGTGTTCTGCTGTCCAAGGGCAAGAGAAGAGAGTGTCCCAGCTCCAGGAGAGAGAGAACAAATTGCTGTTTTGACTACCAGGTGCTCAGCTACTTGGATGGTGCCCACCCACATGGAATTCCCCATCTAGTCCACTGATTCACATGCCAGTTTCCTCCTGAAACATTCTCACAGACACATCCAGAAATTCTCATTTACTAGTTCTCTAGATAACCCTTAATTCAGTCAAGCTGATGCCTAAAATTAGCCATCTGATATAATAAGCTCTTCTGTCTGAGACATTATAGCTTTGTATCATCCTTATTTTAAGCCAGTGATCCTGATCACTTTTTTTTAACAGTAATTAAATTCAAAGTAACTTAAATTCATGACACATTTTATCATTTGACAATTTGTTACATTTTCACATTGTAATACCATGACAGAAGGCTCTAGGAGGGCAGGATTTTTTTTTTTTTTTTGCCTTTTTGCCTACTATCCTGTCTCCAGAACCTGGGAAACTATCCAGCACATAGTAGCCAGGCAATATTTATTAAGTGTGTAAATATGTATCTTTTAACACTGTGAAGAAAATATGATGTATAGAATGCCTTTTTTGCATGGAGTAAGGACGCCAGATTTAATATTAGGATGTCTCAAAGATTGTCCCAGCTCCACTGGGATGAATTTTCTGTTCCTGTGGAACTTTGCTATATGTACACCATTTAAGTTCTCCATGCCTTTCTTACCTTTAAAATGAAGGAATTAGACTGATGAATGATAAAGTCCAGTTTGTGTTTAAAGACACTTGATTCTCTGATTCACTGGCGATTAGGAGCATACACTTGGGAAATGGCTGGCTGAGAAAGGTGATACAGTTTGTGATCAGGGAATGAGTGTTGCCAACTGACATATATAGGTTTGGAACTAAGACTTTGGTCTCTTTAGCAATTAAATGTTTGGCTCTAAAAATTGCACTAGTCACCAACTCAATTAAAAATATAATAAGGCTCTTCTATACTTTGGCATAGAATATTGACTTTGAAGAATAAGGACATCTAAATCTGATACAGAAGAAAGAGGTGTTAACGTAGTGATAAAAAGGAGATTAAATCCTGGCTCTGAGATTTTCACAAAGACTTACCTTTGTTCCTCAATTTTGGCATCTGTGAAGTGAGTGTTGATAATAATATTTAGATAAAATAATTCATTTAAAGACCCTGGAACACAGTAAGCTTTGAAAAATTTCTATGTAGACTGATATTTGTTTTGAGGAAAACAATGAGAGTTGAAATGGAAACCAGCCTGCATCTGTCCGTATCTTGGAACCTCCACTTACCAGATGTAATAATTAGGTTAGTTTCTTAATATCTCTGCATCACAGTCTACTCTTGTATAAAGTGGCAATAATAGTAGCTCCTACTTCATAGGGTGATTACAGAATATACATGAAATAATCCATGTAATATTCTCATAATAATATCTGCCATATTGTAAGCTCTCAATAAATGTAAGTTTTCTTATTATGTGCATTAAGTTCATCCAGCATGGGGGAAATTGATAGAGATACAGAAAGTTGTTGGCCCAGTGAATGCAGAGACAGCAATGGAATTCACTGGTTAGGCTGCACAGCTTCTGATAGTCTAGTGGGTCTCTTAAAATTTTTATTTTAGAAAACTATGTGAAATCATACTGAAACCTTTGAGATTTTAGGAAAGAAATGGCCTTCAAACTGCAAAACATTGAATGATTCTCTACTTAAGACATTGAAAATTAACATCAGTCTTCAGATGGAGATATAAGGATGGAATGGAAATACACAGGTTAAAAAAATAAAAACAAGAAAATGAAGGCTCAGTTTCCAACTAGCACTACACATTTTAAAGTACATTTCATTTTTGGAGAGCTTTAAAGAAATAGGAAATAAACTTAACATATTTCATGACTGAGAGTCCCTTTTTCAATTAGGGAGAAGTGTTTGCTTACATTGAACATAACATTATTTCATTATTTCGTTCAAAAATGGGTGACCACCTGTTCTATCAAGTGAGTTGGGATAGAAGGGGCCTTCTTAGCAGAGAGTAACAGAAAATATTTTTTTTCTTAAAAACATTGTTCCTTACATATTAATTTCATTTAGGCTTAACAACTGCTTTTAAAAGAAAACTTTATTGAGATTTGATTGATTGATAAAAAGCTGCACACATTTAATGTATCCAGTTTGATGAATTTGAACACATGCTTTTTTAAAATATGAATATCCCTTGGGAGTTCAGGTAGCTCTATTTTTCACGCTTGAGAGTAAATTGCTTTAATCATGACTTCTCTCTCTTCTCAAAGTGAGTATTTGACCTTGAGGGCCATAGAGTTTTAAAAGCAATATTAAAATTAAATTAAATTAAATTACAAATTAAATTGAATTAAAAGCTGGGGGATTTTTGAGCAGGTTTGGCTTGAATTAGCAACTTTGGTCACATGTCCAAGGAATTATTTGGGAAACAGCACTGAGGAAAACAGAGACTAAATTAATCTAGTTTTCCTTTGCACTAGGATTTTCGGAAGATGTGATCCATTTCCAAAATCCTATATAATACTTAGTACTATATAATTCTTAGGCTATAAGTTAATAATGTTTGAAGGGCTTGCTAGAGTCTATACCAGTTTATTACAACAGGGTGAATATAAATGGCTACAGAATTTGCAGGGCCTAGGGAAAAATGAAAATGCATTTTTCAGGAAGCAAGAACAAAGGGTCATTAAAAATACTTTTAAAAAAAGTACTATTTCTTTTCTTCCACCATCTCTCTCTTGACATATCATAGTGACTTTTATTTTCTATTTAATGTTTCAAGTAAAAAGAGAGAACCCAAAGCACAAATTATTAGCATGAATTTTACCATCCATTTTTATATTGTGCAATGGAAATATAAATATAAGTTGCATGCAAAAATCATCAAAAATTTCACCATTCATATTTTGTAGAACATACTTATTATGTGTGTCATTCTGACCAGAGTAGTGAAAAATGCCACCCAGAACTCTCAATTACCCAGTCTCCTTTACCTCACTGATGAGTAAGAAAGGATTGCATGAAAAAACAAAAACAAAAACAAAACATTGTTGACTGCTCTTTCTTTTCTTCTTTTTCCTGTATCATCTTTTTCAACCTCAACAGTTGGCTAAATCAGGTAAAAAAGCAAGGGTGAAAGTTTATGATAGGTATGTGTTTCTTAGAACATCATCACCTTCTTGCCAGGTTTGAAGGAAGTTCTGGTGCCTCTTGACAGTGCAGCTTCTCTAATTAGTCATAGAGCACACTTAACTCCTGTTCTTATATTGAATCTCACCAAATGCCCCTGAGTGGTGCGTTCATTAAAATGCACCATCATGCACACTGTGTGCAGATGAGGCCATAAGGAGTAGCTGCAGACTGGTGTGGTATGCAGCCACCTCTGCTCCCTGCATGCTCACTGGACACATCCTCAAAACAATGGTGTGCATTAAACAAAGAACAGGGCCTCCTTGAGCGTGGGCCCTTTACAGCAGCACAGGTTACACATCCGTGAACCTAGCCTTGCCTTGAAGTTTCTTATATGCAAAGGAAGTGGTACCTTACTAGTCCTCCTTTTTTTATTATGTGATTTAACACTCTCTCAGACAGATGGGAAGTCACAGGATAAATGCAGACCTGTTCTGAAGTTTATTTTAGTTATGTTTTATATGTGAAGTATCCCCCCAAAGCTCACGTGTGAGACAATGCAGGAGGGTTCATAGAGAAAATGATTGGGTTTGAGAAGCTTAAACTAATTAGTGAATTAATCACTTGATGGGATGAACTGAATGTTAACTGAAGGTGGGTGGGATGTGGCTGGAGGAGGTGGGCATTGGGGGCATGGATTTGGGGTATATATTTGTATCTGGCAAATGGAGATCTGTCTGTCTCTGCTTCTGATCATCATGTGAGCCACTTCCCTTTGCCACACTCTTCCACCACCTCAAGCCCCAAGGAATGGAGCCGGCCTTCTATGGACTGAAACCATGAGCCCCCAAATAAACTTTTTCTCCTCTACAGTTGTTCTGGCTGAGTCTTTTAGTCACAGCAGTGAAATAGATGACTAAAATAATTTTACACCAAGAACTGCCAGCTTGATGGGGCTAGCAGGTAGCTTAACATTGTCTTCAAGCAAACATAACAAAATTTTATGGATTTTGTTGTAAATAGTAGCTAAAAGTTAAGATAAAACATGAGATTTTAAAGAAATGATGCTGCTTGTTAAGTAAAAGAGGTACTTGGGGGGGAAACTTCAAAATATTTGAACAGGACAACTGTGCTGAGAGTTAGAAGGCCTGGGGCCTGTCCTGGCTTTCTGTTTCCTGTGATCTCAGAAAAACCCTTTCTGGTCCCTGTAACACTCCTCTGTGAAATAGAGTTTGAATATAGATGATTTCCAATGTGAAATTCATTCCATCAAAGAGGCATTTATTAATCTAGGTATCTGTTTTAAATATACAATAGTGGACTTAAAGAATCCTTGCTAGAACTTCCAGGAGTCCTCAGCTCACCTCAGGCAAATGTATTTCCTCAGCTTTACACATGGACTTAGGGTATAAATCTTTGCATCTTCTTCATCCCAAAGGATTACTGATCATTACTAAAGGATGCAAAAGTTAGAACGAGAAGGTAAAATTTAAAAAAAAAAAAAAAAAGATAAAAAATTCCCGCAAATCCAGGGATATTTGAGAGAAAGTCCAGCAACTTTTTAGATTCCTAGATTTATTTCTGTTCTGTTTCATTTTTTATTTAGATCTTTCAGTTCTTGTCCAAACTAAAATTTACCTAGCTACCTGAAAATCCTATTTTATGACTTACTGGGTATTGTTAATATTTTATCAGATTATTTTCCCTATATTTTAAAAAGAACTGCCAAAATGTAAAGTATGATTTTTTATTATGTCTTGCAGAAAATTGATTTTTTTCACAGAAAGATGGATTCAATCTTATTATGAAGTCAATAGAAAAATAAGTATTTTAAAATGCAGGAAACAGAAGAGAATTAAAATATGTTGAGTTCATGTTATGCACCAGTTACTGAGCTTTACATATATTATTTTATTTAACCCCTACAAAATCATCTGTGGCAGGTAAAATAAAAATACCACCAGTTTCCTCTGCTCTGCAGAATGATTTTAATGCAAACCCAGCCTGGACCTTTCTCCCTCATTCCAGTGTTGCATTTCTGTGAGTTGGCTTTTCATCACTATGACCAAAATACCTGACAAGAACAATTTACAGAAGGAAAAGTTTATTTTAGCTTGTGGTTTCAGAGATTCAGTCTATGATTGATCAACTACATTGCTCTGGGTTCAAGAACATCATAGAGGAAGAGAATGGCAGAAGAGAGCTGCTTACCTCATTGAGGTAGCCAGAAAACAGAGAGAGAAAGACAGAGACAGAGAGAGACAGAAAGAGAGGAGATCCAGGAGCACAGGAGACAGTTCCCAAAAGCCTACTTCCGGTGACTCACCTCCTGTAACAGCCATACCCCACCTGCCCACAGTTACCACCTGGAACAGCAGTCTTTTCAAATTATTAATCCATAAAATGGATAAATCCACCAATCAGGTCACAGCTCTCATAAGCCAGTCATTTCACTCCTGAACATTCCTGCATTATCGCACCTTTTCAAAGACTTCTCCTATCCAAACCACAGCAACATCCAACCATCCATGTGACAAGCCCACTTAACACTGACATCTCAAAGTTAACACCGCCAGACAGATATCGCCATCTTTTCCCATAAGCTAAACTACCACAGCTTTTCTCATCTCAAATGATGGCAAGGTCGCTACTTCCGTTGCTTAGGCTAGAAAGCTTGGGATCATGCTTGTCTCCTCTCTTTTCACCTTTGCCACATAATCCAGCTGGAGATCCCATCAGCTGGATCCTGTGAACGGTTTCACAATGAGTCCAACATGGAGTCACTCACTCCCAATAGGCTAACACTCCCTTTCCCAGATAATCAGTGAGGGTTCCAGCTGCTTCTGTTTTGACCTCCTGTTGTTCCTTTCCCAACCAACAGCCAAAATGAAACATTTGAAACAAAATCCATGTCAGTTGTGAGCTCAGATTCCTGAGATGCCCTCCCATTTCACTCTCAGAGTAAAAACAGAATGCCTTGAGCCACCCTTTCTAACACTTCCCCATCACTCCCCCTACCACAGGTCCATACTCCCATCTAATTGTCCTCCCTCACTTTAACCATCCTCAGTGACTTCTTTGAAATCCCAGGACCAACCAGGTACAATCCCACTGTGGATCTTAATCCCAGTGGTTCCCTCTCTCTGGAACACCCCTCTCTTGCAGATGGCCAACACATCCTTCAAGCTTTTGGTCAAATTTTACTTCTTAATAAAGTCCTGTATGAGTCCACTATCTGTTACTCTAGCAAAATGTCTAAGGGTAAGTAAAGGAATAAAAAAAAGAAACTTATAAATAAAGCTCACGGGGTTGGAAATTCCAAGGGCATGACACCACCATTAGCTTGGTTCTGGTGAGGACCTAATGGAGAATTGCAGGACAGGGGCAGACGTGGGTGCAAGATCAAGAGATCACAGTGTGAGACATGAAGCCAGAGAGAGGGGCGAGGCCAGTCGTGTTCTTTATAACAACATTTTCATGAGCATTAGCTAGGGTCCCAAGAGAACTGTATTAATTACTTTTGAGTTTGGTGCCCCCAATGACCTAATGACTTTCCAAGAGGCACCCCCTCTCAAAGGTCCCACCACCTCTTAACATCACCATACTGGGGACCAAGTTTCCAACACATGATTCCTTTGGGAAAATCATTCAAACCATATCCTGACCATAGCAGGCTCCTAACTTTCTCACACATTCCCAATCCATGCACTTCTGATACCCTTTACCTTGATCTATTTTTTAAACATCTATAGCACATTTTATCTTCTATTATATACTCTATAGTTTACTGCTTCACCATATTTATTATTTTCTGTTTACTCATCTCCACCAGAATGATTTGTTTAGCACCTGTAATATGCCAATCACTATACAGGAACAGGGAATATATTGGTTGATATATTCCCTGTTCCTGTATAGTGATTGGCATATTACAGGTGCTAAACAAATCATTCTGGTATGATGAGATAAATGAGTGAGTAAATGAGTATTACTCATACTCACCTAAAGTTAGTCAAGAGATATTTTACAAATAAGGTCACTGAAACTCAAGGAAACTGGGTAACATCAACATGTCAGAAATCCTCTAAGAGCTAAGATGAAAAGAGATTTCTCTGATCTGGACCTTTTCTACTTTATCACATACCACACATATACTTTGTGAAAATATAGCTATTCCATCAAATACAATGCATTTATAATGTTTATTCCCCTTTCTCCATGCTTTTAGCCAATAGTTTTTCAATGAACCTCTTAGAATACTATAACTAAAATGACTGTGTTATAGAGTAACACACTAAAAATAAAAAATATGAGACATATTTGGTTGGACTTTGACCACAGAGTTATAGAAGCAAACAAATTTGAGTGAGTTAAAGCCAAAACTTAGTTTAAATATAAATAATTAAAGGGTTATTGATATCCTGGAAGCCACACAAAAAAGGAAAGATAAATGAGTGGGAGAAGGAGGCAATTATTTTAGAGAGTTTCTACTCTACTTTCCATATTTGGTTTTTTCATCCTTTCTCTACAGTTTACCAATAGTTGCTCCCTGTGTCTCTAGGGGACAAGAAGAATAAGCTCCTTCCATCACTCTTTAAACCTGAGCAAGGCTGCAGTTTGCTTGTCCTAAGTTATGAACCCTGTTGAGGTAAAATCTTCCTCCTGGTCCAATTAACAATGGCCAGGAATGAGGACTCAGTTTCTAAATTACTGATAGAAGATACCTTGCTGATAGGGAGATGGGGAGTGCTGGGTATACCCCAGAGAAATCAGCTCAACACACAACTCAAAAGTAGCTGACTGTAGAAAAAGACAGTGGAATAGTGAAAGCACACTATTGTATCAAACAAGCTAAGTCCAAATTCCTGTTTCTTATATTTTATTCGTGTGAATTCAAGGTAGTTACTGATAAGAAAGCCTATGTGACTCTTCTGATACTCAAGTAATTATAATTTAGTTCTTTTGCTCTCATTTTTTTCTCCAGTTTGGGGACTAAATACTATTACTTGATGATAGGAAAGACCAGGGAGAAAAAACAGAAGAGGGACTGTTGGGGTCAGGAAGAGGGAAGAGACTATCACAGAATCACAATTTCTGCATTATAAGGAAATACTCTGGGCAAGTCCATTCTCTGATCTCTGTTGTCTCAATTGTCCAATAAGGAATGACAATCAGTACCTTTCCCAACCTGCCTGATCAGGAGAATGAGCTGGGAGTATTTTCAAAATGCAGATTCCTCTGACTTATGAATATTCTGATTTGTAAGACTTTACATAACCCAGTGTTATGGTTTGGATATAAGATATCCCCAAAAAGCTCCTATGTTAATTCAGTAATATTTAGAGGTAAAGTTCAAGAATACTAAGAGGTGCAGATATTAGATTCTGAGAGCTATAACCTTATCATTCCATCCTAGTTTGAATGGACTGGGTGGTAACTGTCAGCAGATAGGATGTGGCTAGAGGAAGTGGGTCACTGGTAGTGTGCTCTTGGAAGGGTTCATTTTTTCCTGGAAGGGCTCCTTTCTCTCTATATCTCTCTCTCTATCTCTATTTCTATCTCTATATTTCTCTATCTCTCACTCTCTCTCTCCTTCCTGGCCACCATAGGCAAACCAGTGCTCCCTCACCGCACCCTTTCACTGTGATGTTCTGCCTCACCTTAGGCCCAGAGTACTGGAGTCATCTGACCATGGACTGAACCTCTAAAACCATGAGCGAAAATAAACTTTCCTCCTCTAACTTATTCTTGTTAGGTATTTTGGTCACGGTGATGAAAACCTAACAACCATTGTGGTAGCATATACCTAATAGTCCCATCTACTCAGGAGGCTAAGGAAGGAGGATTATTTGGGGCCAGCTTAGGCCACATAGAAAGACTCTGTCTCAAAAAATAGATATAGAGATAGATAGATAGATAGATAGATAGATAGATAGAAAGAAAGAATGAAGCTCTATTGTTTGTACTTTCAGTTAGTTTTCTGGATGAGTATGATGACGGACTATATGTCGAAACCACTACACAACGATATTTAAGGCCACATTTAATGTTTAAAATATTTGCTTGCCTAATAATCATCTAACTTAGAAGATACTCTGATTATAATTAAATATATTTCTTATTTATGTTCAGTTGTCATTTTCAGGAATTACTTAATATTTCCATTTTGTTTTTACTGAAAATTAAGAACACTATTTAGTACAAAATAGATTGTCAATAAGCACTTATGAATGGATAAGTAGTTCTGTATGTTTTCCAAATGAACTATTATTCATTATCCCTTAAGCATCTTAGTCTTCACAAATATGGGAAAGAAATTCCTTTTGGACTTTGTCCAGTTAAGGAGAATAATCAGAATACTAATGATGGGATAGTAGTATATAAATCAAAGCTCATAATCCTAAATTATTACTGAAAGTTTATGATGCTGTGTTTTATCTTCTAAATATTTTATCTTCTATAGCATAGATAAATTAGATATATGTGAAAGTATAATATTTTCAATGTGCTTTGTTAAGTGCTGTGCAGATTTGTGATGCTGCTGTGTTACCATCTTTGCATTTCTCCATCCATAGCATCCTAATACCTGTCAGCTTTATCATTGTCAAAATAAAGCTTTAAAATATTCTGCAGAGTATTGTACTGGCCCTGAACTTTTTGAATGTCCAGTATGCTTTTAGGAAACTAAAGGTCTTGGTTTCTAGAAGACTAGATTTCCAGGCAGAGGACTTGTACCTACAAACTGTGTAAAATAGATCAAACCATATTACATCACCTCAAATTTCTCTTCTATGTTATAAGTTCTACATTCATTTAGGCACTAGAATTTTTTTTTTTACAGTACTTGGGGTTGAACCCACTCTATCACTAACCTACATCCCCAGCCCTTTTTAAAAATTTTTATTTTGAAACAGTCTTGCTAAATTGCCAAGACCAGCCTTGAACATGTGATCCTCCTGTGTGAGACTCCAAAGTCACTGAGATTACAGGCATGCCTCACTGCCCCCAGCCCTATATTGTAATTTTCATAAATAATTAAGAAGTTAAAGAAATTGAAATTGGCATTCTCATTTCTGAATCTGACTACATCTCTGCTGATCACTTAGATTCGCTACTTTTCTCATTCCCTTCTGAAAATATTTTTGTATGCTTCTTTGGTCCACAAAAGCATATTCCTTAATAAAACAGAAGCAGATCTTTGTAGATTCCTATGCTTTCCAACACCAGAGCATTTGGGTGTGTGACACCCATCCTTTTCTGTGACCTTTCAAAAAGGAAAATCACAGCTCAGCATATAGCATGTGATGTGATCTGAAATGCTTTTCTCTCCCACTAGTGTGGGCCCAGGTATGGGTTCCATTGTCTCTTTCCTTCAAGAAAGCATCATTAATAATTAGGGGCAATGGTTTGGCTTGGGTATCAACGAGCCCACAGTAGCACACTTGGAATTACTGTGCTGTGATTGGATCCTCCTATGATGCTGAAAAAATCATCCTAGAAAGAACAATATTTTTTAGTCCTTTAGTCCATTATTGCTTCATCCTTTTTCAGTAGTAGTTGGTTAGTTACAGTGGTGATAAAACAAATAATGCAGAGAATATGAATATAATCTTGCATTTATGCTGAATATTATAAAATCATATCATTGATGCTTGTATTTTATTACTTTTTAGGAGGACTATACATGGTAGTAGTAGAAAAGTATTTTGTAGAATATCAAACCAGTTTATTGCAGTGACATTTTTTATTTTTCATGGTTGATTTTATTTTCTAAGAGACATAAAAATACAAAGTGTGACATCATGTAAGAACACTGCCATGTAAATTTTCTGTGAAACTCATCAGTCATCATTGAATTTAATGTTTGCTAATGTAGTTCTTGTGAGACCATTCTTAACTTTTTTTCAAGTTAGTCATTACATTTATTACATTAACAATTATTACATTGTTATCTTTCAGATTATTTGAATATCATATATCGAGAGTGACATCAGGTTTAAAAAAAATCCTGCACTTTGGATGTTTTCTTGCTTTGGAAGCAAGAAAAATGAAAAATTGATAAACAAAGGTAAAACATTCTCTTTTTCCCTTATATAACATATTTTACTGTTTCCTCTTCAGTCATTTCTTTCTTTGAAAAAATAAATAAGGTGGTATATTTGAACAAAAATATTTCTGAGTTGAAATTCCAGACATATTACAGGTTGCTGAGTTTAAAGTCCGTTTTTGTTTTTTTTTTTAACTCCTTGGTTATGTGCATGAATCTGGACCTGATGTAGTTTATATGTTTAATCTCTGTTATTGTTAACCTAGAATAACATATCAGGCAAATGCCATTTTCATGAATCTGTGAACCAAAGTATTGTATGTTACATTAGGCACGGAATTATGAAAGTAAATGGTACATTATCGTCTTTATTTATTTATTTATTCATTAGCATGTTATGCAAATTTGCAAACAGACATGTTCAACATGATCTAAATATGCTAAGAAAGACAACAGAAACACTTGAGTCAATGCTTCAATCTCCATTCATGAAAGGGAAAGAGTATTAACCATATAAAAAGGAGATATAGTACAAAAATGACATCAGATCAGAAGGGAATTAATGTTGCTAAATACATTTTCTTGCCCAAAAAAGTCAATGACTTGAACATGGCAGTGTAGTGGGAAGCTAATCCTAAACATCAAGAGTTTGAAGCAGGAAGAGTGAGTCAGTAAAGAAGCACAGGTCAAAATATGAGTAGATGAGCAAGCCCACCATTGTGGATACTGGGAATTTGGTTCCTAGCAGACCTCTCAAGATAGGTATGAATACTTTCTGGAATTTCTGCCTGGAGAAGGTTCTACAAGACTTTTATACACTGGCTCTTTCCTCATGGTTGTGGATTGCCATCAGAGGCATGAGTTCCCCAATTCTAGACTGCTCTGGTGCCACATGGTATAGGAAGCAGATACCCCGTTGTCCCTTGAGGTAGAAACTATGAAGGCAAGGAGAATTCAAGAAGGCACCACAATATTTGTCCCTGCAGCTATAGCTACAATCACAAGAGGGCCCAGGGGCCATGAGGCAGACAACTGGCAAATGTTACTTCATTTTAAAACATAGCATTTTCTTCCTAAATGAAATATCTCCACAAAGAACATTTTTTGTGTTTTAAAGTTATACTCAAGTGTCATGGAACCAGAGTAAACTCTGTTTCAAAAGTATCTCTTTCATCAAAAAATTTCCTTTGTTCAGAATAAGACATGCGTCTTGGTCACAAGTGCATTTCTTAAATTATATAACAAGTTTCAAAGTATGATAAACATTTTGGAATAGTTAGAAGTAACATAAAATTTCACAGTATGAGTATTTATTAGTCACTGTTTATTGTTACATATACAAGAAAGTGTCTGTGGATACATCCTGAAACAGTATTATTGTCTTTCCTATGTGGAAACTATAAAAAAGGAAGTGAATGAAGAAAATAAAGATAAAGGAGAGGCAGCTCAACAGGAACACAGGTTTATTAGGGACAAACCTGTAGAGGGGAGGCCCACTGGAAACTGAGACCTATCTTCCACTTACAGCCTGGAAAAGTTATAGGGGCATAAGGAAGTGGGAGAATATTTGCAGTTAGGCCATTGCTAGGGGATTTTCAGGGAAGGGTCTTGTGGTTGTCACCTGTATTCTCTGAGGTATTCACTGTGCCACATCCAACCAGATGCTTTTCAGGATTTCAGTCCTAGATAAAATTTTCCTGTCTTTGTATGATGATGGAGTATTGTCTAGGGTGTAGGTCAGGCTGAGTCAGAGTGACACTGAGATGAACGTTGTTCTAAGATGGAAGATATGTTTCAAAATGGCATCACCTGTGTCAAGTTCTTCGTATCAGAAACAACCTTGTAAGCAGAGGCCTTATATGTGTGAAAAGCATGACTGAAATTGAGCCTGATTGACATAATGTTAAAGGATGGATGGTCAGCTAGCAAATAGTACCTTAAAGTGAATTGAAGTATGTTTTTCTGGTTTGGGGTTCTTTGATTTTTGTTATGAGAACATTAAAAGATTAAATTTGGGAATAGGCTGTGATTGTGTTTTGACCTGAAACATCGAATATTCAGAGGAATGTTATTTGTGAACTCTAAGCAGCAGCTATAAAAAATAAAACAGATATCAACAAACATCTGAACTAATACATATCAGCATGCAATTTTCTAGTAAAAGCAATGAAATTTAAGGAAGAAAGGAGGAAGGGCAGCAGAATATGGTAGAGCAGGAAAACCAGGGAGGTTATGGCAGATGACAAGACAGAAATACCAAAAAAGCAGACAGAATCAAACCATAGGGTGAAGGGAATTACATGACAGTGGAGAGGTATTTCTCAGAACAAACCACATCCTGAGCACCAAATGCTCACTGAGTGAATAACCCATCGATTTGAGACATGATGAATTCCAGAATCACCAAAAAGGGTGAATTCACTGTGTCTTCTCACTTAAATAGTGCAATCACCTCTCATTGGCTTCTTCTCTTTGGCTGTGGAGTCTTCCTGGACAAGAGCTAGGATCATGTCTGCTTTTTGTTCAGAAAATATTCTCAGATTTACGAATTCATTGTTGTCCAAACTCCTAAACCAGACATTCAAAGCCTGCCACTCTTAAGTTTGCTGACATTTCTTATCCTTGCCTTCACTTATAAATGGTCTATCCCATTTTCTAGAAATGTAATTTCTGTGATTTATCAAGCTTTCAATTGATTCTGTGGATTTGTGATTCTCAAACAATTTGATCTAAGTTCAGGTCCAAGAGTTTGCATTTCTGACAAGTCCCCAGGTGATGGTGATCCTTCTGGTCCAGAGATTTGACTTGGAGAATCACACTGTACAACAAATGATCCAGACTGGCACTATAACGTCTGCCTTATAGTTAGAATCAAAGATAGTACAATAAAAGTCTTCCTTACCAATATTACCATTGTGAGGTGATGTGTTAGTTTCCAAATAGGATCTGTATCTTTATAGTCAGAAACCATCTTAATATCATAAAATTCTCAACAATAAGCTTTTTGATACATGTTTATATCCCCCACTGCATTATAGAGTTTGGAGACCCATAAATATCTGTTGGGTGGATGGATAAGTGATTGGGGCGTGGTGGAAGAATATATGGACAGATTTAGCAACCAGGAACTCATTTCAACAAGAAACAACTTCTTACAAAGAAATTTGCCTGGCATGTGGTAATAGAGAAAGACTGATTTCCTTCACATGGAAACCTCCTTATAAGACCATACTCGAAATATAAGACATTTTATAAGGTGGACTTGGTCTATTCAAAACCTGAGTAGCTGATATCAATAGCATTGTGCTCTTTAATAAGCAGAGCTTTTCACAAAAGACTTTTTGCTATTTGATTGAGTACAATGGGGGAAATGTCATTTTTATCAAGACAAATTGTACATTTTATTTTATAAAAGAGCCACGGGATATGTGAAACCAGGAAATCACATCAATTTAATAAATTCCTTTGCAAATGTCTCTTCCTTGAGTTTCAATTTTGCAGCTGCAGCATAATTTGAATGTTTATTCGCATTTAGGACAATTGTTCTTTCTGGTTTTTTGCTTTCTTGCATTCAAATGTGTTCATGTATCAATGTTGCACATTTTCTCTCTGCATCTTTTATCTGCATACATCATCCCATGATTGGCTTGGTAAATTTATCCTACTTTTCTTGCTAAAATAACTGTGCCTGCTGTCTGTTTTCTGCCTACTCTTTGATTTATTCCAGAAATTAGGCTCATTGCCTACTTTTAGAGCTCAGTGTGAAATTTATTCTGTATGTTTTTAAACCAAGTTCCCACATTTTTTTTCTGTTATGTAGTCTGTTGTAGAGTCAACTTCAAATTGCACTCATAAAAAAGCTTATAATTAAATATTGGCATACATAATCACAATGGATGATTAACATAAATGCTTGAAATTTTATTTTTAAAAATTTTATCTCATAATTTACTTCAGTAATAGAAAATTAAAATTTTCATTTATTCTATGATAGGCCTAATGTTAAAGCCTGTCCCAACTTTATCATCATCTTAATGTACAGAATGAACTTGACTGAGACCCTAAGCCTCAGTTACCTCAGTTAGAAAAAGAAGGGTTTGGCCTGCAGAGGCCTGCTGGGAGCAGGAATTCTAAAAGATAAATATGTCTAGAAGTCTAGGGTATAAGGCAATTTCTCCTGGATATAAACCAGGCCTTTGGAACCCAGATCTTCTTAACATTGAAGGTGTTGCTGAGCACCAGGGCACATGCCCGTATTCTCAGGTACTTAGGAGTCTGAGACAAGAGGATGGCAATTTCTAGGCTACTTCAATAACTTAGAAAAACTCTGTCTCAAAAATAACATAAAAGGGGCTGGATGCAACTCAGTGATACAGTGCTCCTGGGTTCAGTCCCCAGTACTAAAAAAAAAAAAAGGTGTTTATGCCCAAGATGTAATTGGGTTCTAGTTGGCCACTGGAGTGTACAAAGTACATACTTAGGTGTACAAAACAAAACATAGTGACTCCTGGTGGCAAATGAAACAAAGCCAGTTATCCTGGGAAAGGTACCTCATGCCCATAGAAAACAGTGGTTCCTGTCATGTGTTGAACAACCTTTCTGCTAAGCCATTAGATACACAGTCTGTGATGCTATACTCCTCAAGGATTAAATTAAATAAATAAAAGTCGATTTGTTCTATTGCCTTTGTTTCATTTTGTTGTTGTTGCTACAGTAAAGAAAGAAAAAGTATTAGGATAACCGTGGTCTTTGTTATTGTGCCTTATCATGCAATCTTAGCATAAAGTGCATATGAAATGCTACCTAAAGTCAAGTACAAGTGAATCAACCAATCCATTGACTCATAGCACATATTTGAAGACAAAGTTGAAAGGTCAGGGTTTTGGATGCAGAAAGATTTCAATTCATAACCCAGTTATTTTACTCACTAAATGGGTGAGCTTACAGACTATACTGAACCTCTCTTTATCTCCATCTGTAAAATGACAACAGTGTTTTATAATTATCTGTATGGTTGCTTTAGAGACCACAGATAATGCACAGAATATCTAGAATGCAATAGGAGCTGCACCTCTAGTTCTAAAGACTTGCCCAGGCCTCAAAGCTGACTGGAGCCCCAACCAAGATTTTAAGATATAATCCCACAAAGTTAAGAAATTGTACTCAGGACCCTAAAAGATGAAAACAGTTTAGAAAAATGTATTCATAATTTTAGTTATCTGAGTCTTGAAAAGCTAATGGTAAAATTCAACACAGTTGAATTTTCATGTAGACAGGATACCTCTAGCTCTGTACATTGCTAGTGATCACATGTGGCAAGTGAAACCCCTTTTATCTAGAGTAACTCCTTTAGCATCAAGCATGGCCTTTGCAAATCGCATCCTGTCTTCTGTTTTGGAATTTAGCCACAGCTTAGGCAGAAACTAAAATAAAGATTCTTCAAGCCATAGGTTTATCTTCAACAACAATTCACATACTTTTGATTTTTATGTGATTTCAGTATGTACAGAATTATTCCTCCTTCTTCTCCTGCTTCTTCAACCTCTTCTTCCTTTTCTTCTCCTGATGTACCCTTATACCCAGAGGCAAAAGAAATCAACTTTTGGTCAATAGATAATTCATTTACTTCAGGATTCATGCACATATTGAGCATTTTTCTAGTTTGTTATGTCTTTTGAGGTGGAATTGTCACTTTGATATTGGTTAACCTCAATACTTTGTCAGCAGAAATTCAGAGTTGTCTGTTTAATAGGATATCAATAAAGTTTTGGTGTAATATTTCATCAATCTTAGAAGATTTAATTCTGTTGGCTTTTTTCTATTTCAATATTCCATAAATCTTCTACAAGGTAGTGTGCTTTGAGATAAATCTTACTTTTTACAGTTCTGTCCTTTGAGTCAGAAATAATTTAGAAACTGTGAACTATTTGTGCTACTTGGGTACCTTGATTATTTCAGACATCTGGGTAATAACTACCATCTGATTGCAGAATGTTATGTTTATTTTATTTTATTTATTTTTATTTTTTTGGTACTGGGGATTGAACTCAGGGGCACTCAACCACTGAACCACATCCCCATCCCTATTTTGTGTTTTATGTTAGGTTTATTTGTCATGTTTCAGTGACAAATCACCATTGCAGTGAAAATTGTACTGATGAGGGGTCTCAAGCCTTATGAAGTAGAGACAAATGGATATGGTGTGGTGGTGATGATATTGTTTATATGGACAACCTGAACATCCTCATTAGCATAGTTATTTCCAAATAGATTAATCATTACTGATATTGATATTTTATGATATGAACTATTAAATACTCTCTAAAAATATTATTTTGTACAATAAAAAAATTTTACTATAGACTATAAAGGAGTTTATTACAAATCACGTTTTTGAATATTTTTTTTTGCACTGTGGTTTGAGTTTTTTTTTTTTTTTGCACTGTACAAATATCCAAGGACATTTGCTATGCAGTACAAGGATGCTGCTTGCAAGAACTATAGGAAAAGGAGCAAAGATTTGTTAACTTATTTCATGATGGATTTATTTCATACTTGCTATATTCTCAACATGTGCTACAAATTTCCAGCTAAAATACCTTATTCATTTAAAAAGCTAAGTTTAGGGGGAAAATGATTGTTTAACAATGAGCATTCATACATTCATACATACACACATATATATGTCTGTATGTACATACACACACACACATATTAGGAGAAGACTAAACTTAATTTATTACATTGTATTTTCAAGCAGGGACATTGCCATGATTTGAGATCAACCAGTCGTCACCTTGGCAGAAGAAAACAACTCAAACCACAAACTAAAAGTATGCTTAAACAATTGCTAAATGCTGAAATAGAAAAAAAACAAAGTGAAGGACATACAATTGTGTGTCACTTAACAATGGGGCTACTTTCTGAGAAATCCGTCATGTGAATGCCAAGGAGGGTACCTACGCACCCGAAGATGGCTGCAACATCCTTAGGTGATGTCATCCTAGGAGATCACCATTGTATGTGCAGCCCATCATTGTCTGGGATGTTATTATGTGCAGATGACCATAGTTAAAATGACCTTAAATTAATTACCCTTAATAAATCAGACCTGAAGTATTGATCATTTTTAGGGCCTATGTATTAAATGTTAGGACATCCACGTGTGCTTTGTAGCCACATCAAACTCAGCCTTTTCAGAACTGAACTCTTGGCTCCCCCTCCCTGGGCTTCTCCCTCTTCAGCTGTTTCCTGTCTCAGACTGTGACACCACTCTTCACCCACTCAGCTGCTTAAGTTAGAAACCCAGGAGTCATCTGTGAAATCTCCTTCACACACACCCCCAACCTTTGGCAAATCTGAATGAATTTCTTGAATGAAATACCATATTACCCATCTAATATTTTAATGCCCAATTAGACAGATGGTTACAGTCAGAGAGAGTTTGAAGATCAAACATTAAACTCCACAGATGTTTTCTAATGTGTTTTGGTTTCTGGGCACACCATTCAATCCCTGTGTAAGGTCTGCTTTTGCTTTTGCATTTTGTTGGCAGTGATGTGGTTAAGGTTGAGCGTCAAAGCTCAGTGGAAGATCTGCTATTGAAGAGCTGAGATATTTTGCCTCTCCATGGAAGTATTGTATTTATTGACAAATACAACATATTGCCTTTGGCAAACACACATTCTCAGCAGTATTAGCCCCTTTAATTATGTCCTTTGGGGAAAAATTTCCATTTCCTGGCAAGACAGCATTCCTAATCAAAGACTTCCTGGGTCTTGAGTAATGAAAAACTTAAATACTTCAAGCTGCAATGTATAGTGGGGCTTAATTGGGCATATATTTTAATCTCCTTTGGGGATCAAGAAACTCTAACTGTTATGCATAAGAAAATATTTTATGAGCTACACAAGGAACATTTTGCACATTTTTGAACCGTTTTTATTTAAGAAAGATTACTGGTAAATAACATAGGCATTGGTAGTAAAAACTTGAATAATTTCTTTCTTGACTTTGAAATTACTACTTCTTTCCCAATATTTTTATTATGATTATTTTTCACTCAAACCTGTTTCTAGGTGTGGAAAATTTTGCATAGTTGGATTATGGGGGAGGATGCCTTGGGCAAGTAAATTGAAGGCCTGAGTTCTAATAGCATATTGAGAGTAAGATGAGGAATGCTGGATATTAAGAGTAAGGTGAAGCCAATCCCCAGCCTCCCACCCCAGAGAGACAGTTAATAAAAAAAGAGAAAGACTGTGGCTTGGACTCCAGGCAAGCCCCTTATTTAGATGGCAACAGAGGAAGAAGGAACTACTTGGGAAGGTTGCCGTAAGACGTAGAGACCACGGGTGTTTTTGAAATAAAGGCCAAAAGAAGTTTCATCTCATCTCACCTATCTCACCTCTCTTTTTTCAAAATAAGACCACCATTATATCAATCTTAAAACCTTGGGGTCATCTTTGACTTATTCCTGACTTAATTTCTACTTACTTAACACTAGGTTCTTGGTTATTTTCTCCCCATCCTTTCAAGCTACGCCTTTCCTAACATCCTCGAGCAGGCCCTCCTGCCTCCTACCTCAGGGGCTACAGCCTCCTTCCAACCTCATTCCAAAATTTCATTTTGCAAGCCGCCATTTCTGATATGTTTTTGAAAGTGTTTGTTGAGTCTCTATGCAATAAACACTATGCTAAGTAAGCTATTCCATTTAATTATTAGAACCAATTGTAGACAGAAATAAGATTAAAAACTTGATCTTTAAAGGGTTTTAAGTAACCCACTCAAGGTTGCTAAGCAGGAAAGTCTAACTTCAGTCATTTGGAGTCATTGCACAGGACTTGCTGTGGCTATGCAGAAAAGATCCGATGGTGACCAGATTCCAGGAGATGAAGCTGAGTACACTAGATCAAATTGTGAAAGATTCAGCCGGGCGTGGTGGTGCACACCTGTAATCCCAGCAACTCAGGAGGCTGAGACAGGAGGATGACAAGTTTGAGGCCAGCCTCAGCAACTTAGCAGGAATCTATCTTAAAATAAAAAATAAAAAGGGCTGAGGATGTGACTCAGTGGTTAAGTGCTCTGAGTTCAATCCCCAGTACCAAAAAAAAAAAAAAAGGAGAATAAAAGAAATGGGAAAAAAATGCAAGATTTTTAAACAAGAGCTAGGGAGACACAAAATCAGATTTTCTTTTACCAGACAGTTCTGATGGGCAAATGGTAAATGGATCAAAGCTATTTGGATCTGGAGAGATCCTGGTCCTTCCTGTGACAGGGAGGTGAATCCTTCATTCTCATGAGCCTGCCATGTTCCCTTATTCTAGCAGGTGCTCTCCTCTCTGCAAAGGATGCTCTTACTGACTTTCTTGCCTCCTGAACCTCCTTCAAGACACTCCTCCATTGTCACCTCTGGGGAGGAGGACTGAGTCTCTTCTTTGCACCCTTACAGTTTTACTCCAAGAACTTGGGGTATTGCCAGTGGGTCCTGCTGCCAGCCATTGTGCAGTGATTCTCTTAGGAATCACACAAGCTTGTTGAGGTGTTGTTACCCCCATTTCAAGGATTAAGCCAAAGCAAAACTCCCACCTCCATGTGAGTTGCCTCTGTAAATCATAACTGAAGCACCTTTGCTTTAACAATGCCTGTGACCTGGTAAATGCTCAATAAATATGTAAGGAATATATTGATTACTTTTATCTGTTTATGCCTTTTATTCTGTTAAAAAGGTTTAAGACTCCTAGATCACAGCAAATACTCTTCCCAGAGCTTTGCGGTTCTCACCAAACCCACCAATGTGTATTGTACAGAGCAAGTAAAAGTACTTGATATATTTATCAGAAGTGGCTTTCATTTTATATTGTTTTCCTTTTTCTGTTTTGCGTGCAAGATGCTTTCAAGTAGAATTTTAAGTGAGTTCTGTTTTGTTGGAAATCAGTAGGACACCAGACTTTTGGGGAGGACCTTTTTTGACCTACAAATACATGATGTTTATGTAATGGAAAATTAGTGTATCTGGTAAAATGAAGATAGAACTTGAAATACTATTATCAACTTTTGTTAAAATTTGACTATGTAATAGGAACTATGCTTTACAGGTAATATCTCATTTTATTCTCATAATACCCTATGCTGTAGGTAATATTTTTATCCTCATTTTATCAATAAGCAAGGAAAGCACAGAAAGGTTAAGTAATTTCTCCCAAGGTCACACAACTAGTAAGTAGCTGAGCTGGAATTTTAACACCAAAGCTTAGACTTTATGTCCATTCACTCAATTAATAAGCAGTTTTATGCCTTAATATATATCAGGCAGTCTTTTATAGGTATTCAGCAAATGTATGCTTAATGATTATGCCATATGAGTACTTAGGCAGAGTATTCACTGACTGATGTATAAAAAGTGGATTTATAATTTAATGGCAGTTGAAAAAATGAGTTGCCTAAAGCATCCATTTTTAGTTTTCAAATTTTACATGCTGTACCAATTCATACTCAATTAAAAGAAAGCAATTGCAAAGTGACTAGGAAATAGTCAATTATTGTTTGAGCTGCCAAGCTTCAGGAATTAGCATTCTAGAATTTGCAAAAATGTTAAGCCAGGAAAAAGAAGTCATAAAACAACATTTCAACGGCTTTTGAAATTCCGCCAGATATTGGTGATTGTATTATAATTTAAATTTTGGAGTCTTAGAATTTCAGAGTTGGAAGGAAACTTTGGAATTATCTGTGCCAACCTACTACCTCATGCCAGAAATGTTCATACAACATTTTAAAAATAAGATCTTTGACAAATGTTACTCAAACATTTGCATAGAGTCAATAGAAACAATTATGGATTTTCTTTTGACACTATCATATAACTTTGTGCCTATGGCTATACCTAGAATGCAATCCATCAGGGCTTCACCTCACCCTTCCCACATTTTAGGAATCTTGATATTTCAGAATTATTCTTCGGAATAGTATTTGGCATTGCTTTCTAGTCCTCTAAAGCAGGGGTCAACAAACCTCATCCCAAATCTGGCCCATCTCCTGTTAGTGTAGATAAAATTTAACTGGGGCACAGCCACACAGCTCTTATGCATTATTGTTTGCAGTGCTTGGGATCACGCCCAGTGCCCTGTGTGTGCTAGACGAGCTCTTCAAGCTCTCGATCACAGAACTAATATATCTCTCCTGTTATGGTTTGGATATGAGGTGTCCCCTAAAAGCTCACGTGTGAGACAAAGCAAGAAGGTTTAGAGGAGAAGCAATTGGGTTATAGCCTTAACCTAATCAGTGAATTAAACCCTGATGGGATTAACTGGGTGGTGACTAGAGGCAGGTGGATTGTGGCTGGAGGAAGTGGTTCATTGGGGGTGTGGCTATGGGGTATATATTTTGTATCTGGAGAATGGAGTCTTTCTCTCTTTGCTTCCTGACCATCATGTGAACTGCTTCCCTCTGCCATGATGTCTGCCTCACCTCCAGCCCCGAGGAATGGAACCGGCCTTCTTTGGACTAAAACCACTGAAACTGTGAGCCCTCAAATTTTTCCTCCTCTACAGTTGTTCTCGTTGGATCCTTTAGTCACACCAGCAAGAAAAGCTAAAACACCACCCCTTCTCTTACATTTCACTTGTGGCTGCCTTTATACTAGTAAGGCCAAGCAGAGTGGTGGTGACAGAGAAAAGTGTCACGCACAAAGCCAAAAAACATTATTATTTGACCCTTTAAAAAAAAAGCTTGTCAATCATGCTCTAATGTATTCTAGTTCTTCATATTTTTATTTTATCTCATTATTTCCTATTCTGTTTGTCATATTGAATAAAATGATGTTGTGGCCTGAATGACAGGAACCAAATCCACACACAGTCTGACTTTCTTCTCACAATGTTAGTAAATAATAGAGCTTCCCGACTCCCAGCCCTCGCATGCACTTTCTCCTGAACCTGATAAACTGGGCACGATAATCGTCTTTGTTTCTGTGTAAAGTCAGAATGTCTACAGTTGCCCTAGGATACAGATGACATAACCACATCTTAATAGATTTCTGAAGAAGACATGGGGGTGTGGTTATTTACTATTGCAGATATTATTTGTATCAGATACATTTATGACTTTTTAAAAATTGAATTAGGTGCAAAGACTTCTTTCTTCAGTAACTTCTTCTCCACATGGCCCTTCCCTTGGCCACCCTTTCCCACCATTTCTTCCAATAGTTACCTCCTCTACAACCAGGGCAGGTGGTTTTCTTACAGTGTTTGTGAAAGGCCAACTTCTTGCTACTCTTGCCAGACAGATACTCTGGTCTTTCTCCTGCCTGCTACGTCTCTTTGTGTCTCTTTGCCAAACTGTCACTCTGTCAGATAGCCTTCCTTGGCCTATAACGTCTCCCTCAGTTCCTTCTCCATCGAGTTCTGATGCTCATCACAAGGTACAGCTCTCTCCTGGTCCACACGTGTGTTCTATGTGTGTGTGAATGGTAGGCGGGAGCATCTGCCCTCTCTACTGACGTGTACATTTCACAAGAGCAAGGATGGAACCTGTATTACTCAAACATTGCCTTCCTAGTTTCTAATATTGTAGGTGCTCAAAAACAACAAAAAATTTAAATAAATAAACGTCTTGTAAGTAAGGACATGGTAAGAGATTTTAATGCACATTCAAATGTCCCTAGAATCTTCACTCAATTGTGTTTATTCCATTAAGGGTTTTATTTATTAATCACTCTCATACCACTGTTGAGTAATCACTATTTCATGTATTGTGTTTGTGTCTCCCTTTCCTCCTTTACTTAAGGTGATGTTTATCAGCAACGTTCCTGGAGTTTTCTATTCAGAAAATTTGTAAAATAGCAGAGTCATCTGTCATCAATGGAGAAGGTTTTACAGAGTACATGGGATTTCTAGACTGGCTTGAAAGACTGACAGAGAGGGCAAGTGTTGCATGTTCTTGTAATGAAACATGTAACGTTCTTGCAATGAAATTGGATGGACACTAATAGTTTAAATCACAATACCCAAGAAGGTTTGGACATGATAGGTGATTGGATGAATATGTGATTAAGCTTTTCCAATATGACATGGCATCTGTTTAGCATGCTTTGGACAGGGCTTAGAATATCCTATTCAGATATGTAATAAGTAGTTCAAGGTAGTACTGATGTTGGGAGATGTGGCTCATGCCTGGAATCTCAGCTACTCAGGAGGCTGAGGCATGAGGATTGTGGTTGGAGACCTGCCTGGGCATCTTAATAAGACCCTTTCTCAAAATAAAATAAAAAGTCCTGTGGATATAGCTCAGTGGTGAAGCCCCCTGGTTTAATTTAAGATAGTACTGGTTATGTCATATCATGTTATTTTCCTGTTGGGCAAAACACTTTGAAATATTATTTTCTAGATTCTTATTCCTCAAATCGTTACTTGAAAAAGAGCTTTGCCTAATGAATCAAGTACATTCATGGAAGAGCTGTGACTGAATCTCATAGGTTTAATTCTCCTAAGTAACCCATTGCCAAAGTTAGCCTTGGATGGCAGGCTCAGAGAGTGAAATGGTCAGAGGGAACTTAAAACAATCCATGGCTTTTCATCTATCTTTCCTCACTTTCCAGTAATCCAAAAGCCTCAGGGAAGGCATCAGGGTTCATTATGATCTCGGAAAACTGCAAGAATGCAGATTGTCTTATGAGGATGATAGACCAATGTGCCTGATGATTTTCATGCCTGCATGAACCTATTCTCTTCGTGATTTGGGAAATGTGATAGGAGCTTCCCAGTGTGGACCAATATGATGCTTGCAGAGCATACAAGAATGATGAGATGCTACCCCAACATAACTGGAACTTCTAACAGCTGCAGGCTTGCCCAACCCACAATATATGAGTGTAATACTTTAATTTAGGTTGGAAATCAGAAGCTATTTATGATTTCCTTTTAAGCATACACAATCTTTAAAGGCCTTTCCTATCTTTGTCTCCAAATCTCTTGATGATGGTTTTTCTTCCTGTGGAATTTATCAAAGGGACATCTTTATTTTCTGGTGCCGCATGCAACGAGCAGTAATTTAGCTGTCACATCTCTGTAGCCCATCTGTTGGTATTTTATTAATTAAGACAGAAGAACACAACTGTGCTTAAGGATGCACCTTGACTGGAGATGCCCCTCCCCTTGCCTGCCCTTACCAAGCAACACACACACACACACACACACACACAAATTTCTGTTTACTCGATAGGCTCTTTAACTGTGAGGAAATTATCAAGTATTGCATATAACCTTTAATGTGAAGTCTGCAGACATTTGGGTCAAACTATTAGAAGATAAAGAAGAAACTAGTTTCCTATGTTTCTCAACATGTAATAATAATTCATTTGTGATCTTTAGAGTACCTCAGTCTTCTGTGGCCCAAAATGTCACTTTGAAAGTCAGGAGATCTTTTATTTGTTTCTAGTTTGATCGTTGACCCTGTTAACCTTGGAAATGTATTTTACCCTCTGTGTTGTTAAATGCAGCCAGTCTTGGAGGTTTTGTGAACTAACTTGGTCTCTGCTGATACCATGTTCCCTTCTCCGGCTCCTCCATGCCAGTAGCATCTGTTAAGGACCCACTTACCTGTGTAAAGACGGACCACTAAGTTTCGGTTCTGTCCATCACACTTTGCTGTGTGCTGGGGCTCTTTTCTACCCACTTGAATAACATGAGGAGATTGTAAAGCATTTAGAGAATGGGAAGTGGCATATAACTGGTAAGTAATATGATCATATTTTCACATGTGAAATCAGCAGTTGCAGAAGAAACATCATTGCCTCTAGTGACATAGAATGCTCCCATTGAACTTTGTGGTTTCCTGAGGGACAATATTATGTAGCTAAAAAAGGAAAAAAAATGGTTCCACTAAAAACAAGACTTATCTCAAAACTGAAAATGCTTTTGAAAAACCTCAGTCTTATTGTAGACTATTGTATTTGATATTTTGCTTTGACACATGAGCTTATTTTATACAATCTTGAGCCATGTATGAATTTTCTATTTTTCTTTTCACAGTGACTGGATGGTTTAAGTATATTGAATAAACCAATATAAAAGCTCAATATAGCATATTCCATACCTGAGATAGATAGCTTTGAAATTTTCTGTATTTTAGATCTTATTTTCTGAGGTTTTAATTCACTAACATATTAGAAAACACATTAACAATAATGTAATATTTTAGTATCTGTTTTTCTATTTTGTAGCAAATATGTGAACCTCACAATTAGGTTCTGGATGCTTCTCAGATAAAACAATTTATTATGAAAAATCATTATCAGTCCTACACTACTGTGGTGGGCTCTGACCCTTCAAATCAATTGGCACTTTTGTTTCATCAGTGCGTCAATTAAATAAATAAATGCTTTGAAACATATTCCTCTACTATCCTTCCTCTTATTTTGAAATCTTTTTTTTTTACTTGCTTTTCCTCCTCCTCTGCTTCTCTTTTCCCTGGTGCCCTCTGTGCCAGCACCCCCACACTTTCACAGTGAAACGTGACTAATGATCACAAGAAGGATGTCAGTACTTGTGTTAGTCAGCTTTCTGTTACTGTAACAAATACCTGAGATGATGAACTTATAAAGAGAAAAACTTTATTTTGACTCACAATTTTGGAGGTTTTAGTAATTCATGGTCACTTGGTTCCCGTTGCTTTGGGGCCAGCATGAGGTGATATATCATGGTAGAAAGCTTATAATAGCAAACCTATTCATCTCATGGCCAGGAAGCAAAAAGGAAGAAGGGGCTGAGGTACCACTGCCCACTTCAAGAGGATGTTGCTAGTGACCTAAAGATCTCCCAGTAGGCCTGCCTCGTTTTTTCCTTTCTTTCTTTCTTTTTTTTTCTTCCTTTCTTTTTTTTTCTTCCAGTGCTGAGGATAGAATCAGGGCCTTCAACATGCTAGGAAAGCACTCTATCACTGAACTACATCCCCAGCCCTGTAGGCCCGGCTCTTAAAGCCCCTCCCTGTAGTGACAAAGGATGAGATCTAGGCCTTTAATACATGAGCCTTTGGGGACATTCCAAATCCAAATTGTAGTAGTAGTCAATACTGTCTTATATTTGGAAAAAGAGATTAAACAGTGTGCTTTTAGCTTTTGGAAAAAAAATTTGGAAATATATCACTGGCTGCTAGCCTGTTTCCTCAGTTCTACAGTGCCACATCCTACATTATAAAGGGTGTGTAGGTGTACGTGTGACTGTTGAATGACCTTGTGGATGAGCAGAATTTCCACTCTGCATGTAGATTCCACTCAGGTGGTATCTTCCCTTTCCCATTCCTCTTCAGAAATGATAGAACTATTCTTGGAAATTTTGATGGATGTTACCATATTCTGGGTCAAATGACTAGGAATATGAAAATGCTGTTATGCAAATCTATGTCTTTAAGGTGGAACTGACAGGCTATTGCTATAAATGTACAGAAGAGTGAAGTGAAGGAAATTCATTTTCTGGAGATTCCCTTATGCTACCTTTTGCTCTTTTTTGTGGGATGTTCTCATTTCTCTTGAGGCAGAAGGGTTTCATTAATCTGGGACAGATATCTCCGGAGGTTTTATTTTTTTTTAGAGGTTGTCTTTGAAAAGTTTCTTTGATAGCTATACATCTGGGTTCCTGTGATTTAAAAATTTTAAAAAAAGAATCTCTCAGCATCATCTGTCACCACTGTTAGAGTAATGGGGTTGCTACTGTGAGGCTATGCAACAAACTTGTGGCAAGTCAAGGAAGAAGACACGTAATGACTTTAAACAGCTATAATCCCATACAAAGATCCTCCAAGAAGAAAGGCATCCTCAGTTTTAGGGAATCAGAAATACATTGCTAATAAATGTAGCTACATGTAAATATCTATGTTTTTCCACTCTGTGTGTATATACGCAATGCACACACAGACCCAGACTCCATTTGCACATCTATATAATTAAAACAAAGAGATGTGGAGATGTTTAAATAGGTGCTTTGCAAAAGTCCTACTCATTTTTGCATAGTAACTAACAGGTTAACTCTGAGCTGGATCATAACACAAGTTTTGTGTTTTATTGAGAGATGTGATCGTAGAAGTTGTCCTTTTGTAATCTTGAGCAAATGAGTTTGTGTACTACTGAGATTCCCATTGCTATCTCTGCACTTAAGGGCACTACAAAGTCATCTCAGAGACAAAGTGTTTAATAATGGTAGAGAGGTCGGCTCTACCATCTCTGCAATTGCTTTTATTTATTTTGTGATGTGGTTTCCCCCCCACCCACCCATGAGAGGAATCACTTAGAAAAAGCTACAGCTGTGTCCCTGTCCTGTGCAGGCCATGTTGGCCAGGTGCTTGAAATTGCAAGCTTCTGTCCATGAGCCTGAGACCAGCTGTGCCGGGATTGATTTCTGCCACACAGGAAATGAAAGAGGAAGCCTGAACTAGGTCAGAAAACTGCCTCACTCATCAGGTCATGCCAACTCTAGCTTGTGTCCTTGTTTCCTTCTTTGCTTATGCCTGTTCCCTGGGCTCTTTGGCCCCCTGGTGCTGTGGTTGCAGTCACTTTAGCTCTGTAGAGGTTTCTAGCATCCACCATAGCATCTATGGACCCAAATCCGTGCTCTGACTTTGGGACAAGTTCTTTGCCCCACAGTGAGACATCAAGAGCAGGAAATCTCTGACCAAAGAACAAATCCACCTGTATCTACAATCACTGTATTGGTGTGTTCAATCTAGTACCCTCAATGTCCCTTAGTTTTGCTTGTGATTAGAATTCATGCCTGGGTCCTAATCTACACTCTTACTGCATTCATTGATTGATGGATTTTTGTTTTTACTCCAGAGCTCAGCCTTTCTGGGGTTACCACACTTCCTTGGCCCCACCGTGATTCACATAGAGCCCCCCTGAGTCTCCACTCTCCCAGTCCTATCTACACTGCTAGACACTGCATCTGGGTCTTTGGCCAACATTGTTTGAGTCTCTTAATGGCTGGAAGGCTCCTTTCCTGTGGTGAATTGTGTTACATCTGTTCTAACTCAGGTCAGCTGTCCATTCCCCAGGAAGCCTTCTCCATACTCCCCACCCACCACTGCTAGACTGGGCTAGTGCCCACTCACTGTATTCTCAGCATGGCTTGTGCCTATTTCAAACATATGCACTGATGTACATTGTGATTGTCCACTTACGCTTCTATCACCCCCTCTCATTTGTCTGTGGGCCTTCCAGTGCCTAGCATAAAGCCTGTGCTTGTGTGCACTTTTCAGATTCATTCCTTGAGTGAATGAATGAGTCCTCAGTCTTGTGTTTCTATGTGCTAAGTCTACATGCCTGACTCTTTGCCTTGCTCCTATATGCTGAGACTCAAGCTCCAAACAACTCTTAATACTTTAATCTATGACATCTGTCCAACAACCTGGACCACATGTTTGCTTGTCTCAAGCTCTTTTCTTGCCCATTAACTCTGCTTCGTGGTGGATGGTCTCCAGGAAGAGCCATTAAAATTTCTACCGCTGGTGACAATGGTGCACATTCTGGGATAGATGTGTGGCCTTTCTCTCTTTCCAGCTGGGAAATGATCCGCATGAAAATAATGTCAAGTCTCATAAACTCTGAACCCTTGAAAGAAAATGCCAAACACATAAACCTTCCTCCTTAATAGAAAAATAAAAAGTATTGAATGATTCACCTTTAACACCTTTCTTTAATGGTGATTAATGAGATAGCCAAATATTTTATGGTGAAATTTTCTGAAAATTCAAGACCATTATTTCAAAATGAGCTGATGATGTCAGCTGAGACCCAAGCTCTGCCCCGGGGTCAAAAGCTGTTTTGTACCTTGTGAGCCAGAGGCACTAACCTGTCATTATGCTTCTGGGTTTGGGTTCCAAAATGCTGAGACCTTCCACCTTTAGCTTCACCAAAATTCAATATTTGTAGCTATTGAGAGTTGGTGAGAAATATGACTGCTTTTAGAGACTGGAGATTATTGAAACCTTTTTTTCCCCAGTAATATTATTCTCTCAGAGGATTCATTTAGGGGGCAAAGTCAAGCCACATACTGTAATTGGAAATCTGCCTTGTGAACAGTTTTCTGTTTCATCCAAAATCTCCATGAGAAGTCAAGTTTAGGTTAAGACAATGAGATAGGATCAAATAAGCCTCACTTTTTATATCAGAGAGCAGTTGCTAACAAGATTCTACCTTTGTTTCCAGAACTCTTGGGTCAGTCTGTTCAGTCAGGAGCTCCAGTTACTTCCTTGGAGATTGAAGAGTAGATCAGCTTTTCTAATTGCCCAGCTGGCACTTAAAATCATTTGGTGGTATTAGGTAAGCATTGCAGAAGATTATCATTTCAGAAATGTTCCTGCCAGAACATTGTTTCTGTTCTGCATTCTGAATATATGCTAATAAATGCATTTTATTAGACCCTTCCCATTTTCTTCCCTCCCTCTCTTCTGTGTTTCCTCGTACAAGTTTTCATGAGTCTACCATGAACTTGATGCTGTACATGGTCCCTGTTCTACCCAGCAGAAGCATAGTTTCCTCTGCCTACATTTAACTTAGTCACATTTATCCTCCCTATTCCTTTCCTGCACCTGGGATGCAGGAAGAAAACCAGCCCAAGGGCTGATCTCCCAGGCCACTAAAAGTCCCCTCACTGCACCCTCCTTTGCACCAGCCACCTGCACAGGTTAGCACTTCTTACTTCCCATGCCGTCGGTTGATGACCATAGGGAGAAAGATACAAATGGATCGCAAGTTCTTAATACGCATACTTATTAACCTTACCCTGATTGCAAAAGAGGGAAGGGAAAAAGCAGCATGAAAGGGAAGGGGAAGAAAGAGCAAGGAGAAGAGGAGGGAGACAGGAAACATTAGGAATGATTTGTTTGCTTGACTGAGTACTCTGAATCCAGAAGAAAAACCACCTTTGGAAAAGTGGGGAGGGGCAATTATTCTGCCATGTTCTGATTTCTTCTCTTGTCAAGAGGAATCTTCAGCCCTCCCTTATTCCCTTGAGCATGGATCTCATTCTTACCTGTCTATCATGACTTTACTGATGTTGCAGATTTTATGATGACTAGTTATGTCTTAGTGATTCACAGCAAGATTAAACTGTGGACAACAGTTATGAAAAGCCAAGACTGATGTGAAATCCACCTTTTCATACTGGCCCTCTGTCATGCCACTGATTAGACACAGGATCAGGTTGTCTGATTGCTGCCTGAAATTAAAGGCTTTAACTTTAGTCTTTCCACCAATGACGCCATCTGATGACCTGCAAGAATGTCATTGGGCCCTGTGATATATTTAGTAGCAGCTTGCTGCTCTTGGGAACTGATTGCGAACATGAATGTCTGAACAAGTGGGAGCTTCATATTATGGCTATTTTTCAAACAACGGAGAGTTTTTAAAGGTCTCTTAATAAATAGCATTATAATTACTCTTCACTCGTTATCCATCATAATAAATATTCATTTTTCAAAATAGTGATTGTGTTGAAGAGAATTTTTCAGTGAGATGACGAGCTGTAATTCAGCACACTGTCTTTTATTAACTCAACCAGCCCCCTCTGCTGTTAAAAGGTTGGCATTTTGTGGGGTTTTTTGTTTTGTTTCATTTTCAACGGCTTTTGTTTTTTAACCTCAAAGAGAGACTTAAAATTCAGTCATTGTATCAGATAAAGAATAGGTGCGTATATCAAGTCATTTAACTACTGGGAATATTTATCTAACCAGGTGGTGTTTCATTTCGTAGGAAATCTTATCAAAAGCACAAGTTTCATCACATTGGTACTAAATTAAATTATGCAAAATTTCCAGATTAATAATAATCTACCCAAATCTTTGTGGGTAGATAAGCTACTATTCCACACAGAACATAAGTAGATTTTTTTTAAGTGTATTTTTTTTCCTGGTACTGAAGATGCAAAATAAGTCCTCACATATGCTTCTCTACAAGTGAGCTATATCCCCAGCACTAAGAGTGCTTTTTCTTATTAAAAATGGGAGAGTTAGAAGTCTGGAGCCATGGACTCCAGCCCAGCTCTGTCAGGATCACCCTTGTCATCCTCACCATATTTCCATATTACTAAGAACATTCCAGCCACTTTCTAGTGTGGACAGGTGTTATCATCATTTCAATAGCACTGGAAACAAAGAAGTGCTATTCAAATGCAAACCAGTGTGAGAGGGTATTGTTCTCCACTCTGCCCTGCCCTATACTAAATATTGGTGGTTCTATTATATAAAATACTAAGATGAAGTTATTAGTATATAAAACATATAAATATAATAGAAGATGTCATCTTTGTCATGAAATAATGTATACCCAAAGGGAAGAGTTATTTATATTTGTAATAATACAAATAATGTGTTATTTGTATTATTTATCATTCAAAGGAAAGATGACTGCAGAGAAGAGAAAGGAGTACCTCAAATTCTCTCTTCAGCAAACATACACTTACATGGAGAAAACAAAAAGTTAATAATCATTTAAAGGAAATTGCCCTAAAGACATAGAACAAATAGATAAATACTCATTTAGTTCTTGAGATTTAAAATCTGTTAAATCTCATTAAGGCAAGAATCTGTAGCCTTTGAGCTGCGACCTCCACTTCAGCCCCACACCTGGGGAAACCCGCTAAGGCACTCTCTTCCAGACAGAGGCATCCAAGAACAGTAGCTCTTCCCATCTTCCCCTGCCTCCAAGGTTGGGGCCACAATGCCACACTGGGAGGGAGGGATTGCCAAGTTCCTTATATCTTTCAGCCCCATTCTGCAGACGCTGCATTCCAGGCAGGTTGACAAAGAGGTGCAGGACTCCTTTTCTATAACTGAGCCCATTTGTGGGACAGAATCTCTACCACAGAGAGCAAGTCAAGAATACTGGGGCACTGATCACCCTCACCTCAGCTCACTGAGGCTGAGGTTTCATGCTAGAAGCGGCAAGCCAGGTGCATGCATGCACATGCGTGTACACACACACACACACACACACACACACACACACATACCCTGCACCAGGCTGTCCTCCTGACCTGCCCCCAGCCCTTCTGCACTGGAATAAAGGTTCATCTGCCCAGGAAGAAAGGCAAGTCTCAAGGATGAAGAACTCCACGGCTCTGCCCCAGGGAGCTGACTTTATTTAGAACAGAGCATGGAGAATTCCAAGCCCAAAGACATTGTCAAAAACAATGAGCATCTTAGTGGAGAGCAATTGAGAAGGCCCTCATAGCTCCATGATGTAAGCAGCAAAAAAACCAAAAAGGCAGATCAGTCAGAAGTTTAACCAAGAGAACAATGGAAAGAGACAACCAGGAAAAGCCCTCCTGGGATCACACATGACCCTGGTTGTTGGAAAGACTGTGTTCAGTGCTAGGCTGTACATACTCAGAAGCAATCTGAGCAGAATATGGGCAGACCTGAAAACCTTCCTAAACCACACAGGTCAGTTGACACAAGGTAGAACCTTTAGCAGCATAGAGATTGAGGCATAATTTTTTTACCAAAAACTGCCTGAACCATGAGCTACTCAGATCCAGAGGCAACTCTTAGGAAAGCAAGCCTAACACCTATTCCTGCCACTAGAAAACTATGTACATGCTGGCACTGGAAAAGTCTGTGTACATACCTAACATTGTACCTTCTCCAAAGTGATAAGGAAAATCCAAGCTCATAGTCCCTGACAAAATGTAGAGGCAAACATATAAACTATTTAAACTGAGATTGTTGTGGGATTCATGCACAAAGAGACAGGGCACTGGGGCATGCAACAGGCAGCTGTGTTTATTTTTGTGCCAGCACAGGATTAGCAGACTATCATCCCAAGGCCTAGTCCCAAACACAGGGAGATGCATAACTGAGTTACAACAAAGTCATAACAGATTTATGGCAGAGTTGGCATGCACACTAAATATGACACATTGCCTTTTCTTTGTTCTGGAAGAGCCCCTACCACAAGATAGCAGCTTGCAAGCCATACACACATCCAAAGGTAAAGAGTAAAAATGTAACTGGATAAAAGAGTTTAAGCAAAACCTATGACCAGTAAGAGGTTTATGCCAAGTCAGAGAAAATCTCAAAGTAGGCAGGCTACAAGACACAAACAAGAGGCTATATACTGTGGGAGAAATGCACTTGAAGTTACTATATATGTAAACAAATTATTGAGAAAGCAACACTTCCATAAACCCTTTGGAGTAGAGTAGAGGCAACCAGTAAGCAGAGTTACTACAATTTATTATATAAAATGTATAATTTCAACAAAATAATTATGAGATATGCAAAAGACAAGAAAATGTGACCCTGTAGTAGTTCGCTAGGGATGCCATTACAAAGAACCATGGACTGTGAGCCTTCATCAACAGGAATTTATTTTCTCAAATTTTCAAATGCTAAAAGGTCTAAGGCCAAGATGTCAGCAGAGTTGGTCTCTTCTAAGACCGCTTTCCTTAACTTGTAGATGGTTATCTCCTTCGAGAATCTTCACATGGTCTCCCCTTGGGTGCATCTGTACCTGATGTCTTCTTAAAAGAAATCATACTGGATTATAGCCCAAGCTAATGACTTTAATTTACCTTAGTTACCTCTTTAAAGGCCCTATATCAAAACAGTCATATTTCGAGGTTGTGGGGATTAGAATTTCAGCATACACATTGTGGGGTGACACAGTTCAGCCCCTGGCAGACCCATAAACACAAAAGAAAGGTAGAAAGTACAAAATGCTTTTGAAGGCCATCTCAACAATGTCTTCAAAGTAATTATTATAAATATGCTCAATGAGCTAAAGGAGATCATATCTAAAAAATTAAAATGTATCATCAAATAAAAAAAATCAGTAAAGAAGAATTTATTTTAAAAGTATCAAATGTAAAGTCTGGTCTTGGAAAGTACAACATGACTGAGAAAATGACCAAAGCAGCTCAATGGGAGATTTGAGCTAGTAGAAAAAAAGAAGCAGCGTATTTAAAGATAGATAGAGATTATGTCATCATTTTGGAAAGAGAGGAAAAAAAGAATGTGGAATAATGAACAATGCCTCAGAGAAATATGGGACACCATTCATTGTACCAACTTAGGCATGATAGGAGTACCGGAAGAAGAGCAGAGAGAAAAGGGAACCGAAAACATATATGTATTTAAGAAAATGGTGTCTGAAAACTTCCTAAATTTGAGAAAAGGAATGATCTACACATTCAAGAAGCTCAATAAACTCCAAATAGAGAAACAGAAAGAAAGCAGAGCTGGACACAGTGTAGTCAGAATTTTGAAAGAGAAAAAACAGCAAGAAGAAAATGACTCATCACTTATAAGGGAGCTGAAGAAGATTAACAGTTGACCTCTTTTTAAAAGCAATGGAAACCATTAAGGAGTGGAAGACACATGTCACATGCCCAAAGTAAAACTTATTGACCAAGAATCTAGCAGAAATTGTCTTTGAAAAGAGAAGGAAAATTTAAAAACTTCCCCAAATTTTAAAAAAGCTGTTTGTTGACCTGACTTACCAGAAATAGTAACACATAATTTGAACCCACATAAAAAAAATAAAAAATGCTAACAAAGGTAATTATGGAGGTAATTGGTACAGTTAATTATTTAAACCTCTTCTCTACACTGATTTTAAAAAGATAGTGAATTAAAACATATTATTTCATTATCCCATATGAAAATTTAATCTATTTGTCAACAGTACAGAGAAGGTGGTTTTCAAACAAGATTTGATTGGAGTAAGAAAATGGCATTAGGTGGTAGTTAGAATCCATAAAATGAAGAGATTATAAATGACATAGAAGGTTAATGTAACAAACTCTAAAAATACATACTCACTCTCCTTTCCTGTGTCTCTAAAAGACGTAGATTGTATAAAATAATAACAATATAGTTTTTTGGCTTATGACATAGATAGCCTAATATAAATAACATTAATAGCACCATGGGGGAATTTTGGTTTCTATGACCAACTTCAGCAGAGAGGAGAGGAGAAAATCAGAGAGATCTTTTTGCTTCTGCTACTTTCTGACTTTTCCTTAAACTTACAACACTCAGTAGATCCTTTTATGGCTCTAAAGTGTGACAACTGAATTTTCATGCCATTGCATGAAATGTGCCTCCTTCAAGCCTGGCTATAGCACCAGCACCTTACTGATTTGACATAAACTCAGGAAAAAATACTCAGCTTGCTAAAATACCATATTTTGGGGGAACATTTCCTACATCACATTAAGAGATTTCTCAATTCATTGAGAGTAATAAAACAAAAACAAACAAAAAAAGTCTTGATCAGACATGAATCAGGAAATAGAAAAATCTGGAAAGAGAATCAAACACATGGACACTGAAAGGAATCATTAAAAAAAAAGGAAAATGGATCAACAGTTAATTTATGTTGAAAAATGAGAAATGAAGCATTCATTACATAGGTTATGATCTTAAAAACAGAGAAATTCCTATATTTTTAATAGCTTCACTGAGAAGTATTCATATCTCATAGAGTCCCCACATCTAAAGTGTCCGGTTCTGTGGTTTTTACTATATTCATTCACTGTGTTATGCAGCCATCATCACAATTTAAATTTCATTCCCCATGAGAAAGGTACTGAAATCTCCTTATTTATCAAGGTGAAGTAGAAAGCATCATAATCCATTTGGGGTCATGGGGAGCAAGTAGATCAGGAAATGAAAGGCAAGGGAAGCAATGTCTGTTTTCTCTGCTGATTGCACTGGATTCCTGTGCTTCTACTAGAAGGAGGCAGACATCTTCGAAAAGGTTTTCCCTAGTAAATTTAGCTTGTGGAAAATTCACCGTGTGATTCTATTTAAGCCTAATGGGAGCATCAGGGCTTATAAAAAGGCAGAATTGTGAATTACATTCTTCACCACAGTGTTCTCCCTGTCCTTTCCAAAGGGTTCAGGCTGAAGTAGAATTTAAACACAGTGTGTATTTTGCTTCAGCAGAGGCAATTGTAATCAAGTGACGCTGTGCTTTAGCTGGGCAATTTTAAAACAAATACGTACATTTGGGTGGCTTTCAATAAGGTCTAAATGGTTTTCCTTTGATTTTTCTTTCTAAGTTTCAGAGACCAAAGTGTTAAAGACAGTTTAATGCATTTTACTTTAAAATGACCAGAATGGAACTAGAATGTTGATTGACAAAAAACTACTATAAGAAAATGCACAAATCATTTCTAGGAGTTATAAACTCTGAATTGATCCACAGATTGACTAAAATGTGGATGGTAGCCAAGAGTTGCACTGTATCTGGCTTTCTTCTACCTCACCCCTGTCCCAGTTTGGATATATCTGAAAGTCTTTACATCAGACACATGCAGTACTGAATTAGATGTATTGATCTAATATTGAAAGCATTGGTAAACATCCCTCTTCAAAAATGTCATTTTACAAAAGAAATAAGGGAAAATAGCATTTGGTTCTGGTTCTCGTGTGTGAAGACAAGCAGCAATGCCAAGCTCTGATCCTCTGTTCCCTCTGCCGGCTAAAGAGAAGTACTACTGGCACTTTGTAGAGGTTTATTTTTTTTGTTGTTGTGGAGGTTTTTTTTGTTTTTGTTTTTGTTTCTTTTAGCAAATCTGGGAGCACATTTTCTGGCTTGCATAATTAAAACAGCTAAATGAAATGCAAGAGTCAATCTTAAAATTTCCAAAGAGAAATTAAAATTCTTCTACCCACTCCTCTTTCTGGCCTCTTCCTATGCCCACAGAATGTGAGAAGGTGATACACACAGGGATTGGGGATATGGCAGCTAAGAGGACAACCTTGGTTTTAGCCATTGAGATACTCATGTAGTGAAAGCAAAAGGAATGAATTTCAGAGAATGGAAGTGTTATGTAAGGGAAGTTCTTAGAACAGTTTAGTATCCTCTATGACCCACAACCAGATTAGTAGTTTTATATATTTTTTTTTTTTTTTTGGTACTGGGGAGTGAATTCAGGAGTACTCAACCACTGAGCCACATCGCCAGTCCTATTTTTTGTATTTTGAATTGCTTAGCGCCTCACCATTGCTGAAGCTGGCTTTGAACTCATGATTCTCCTGTCTTAGCCTCCCAGATTTTACAATATTTTGTAGGCATTATTGTTTGGATCTTAAATACCCCCCACAAAGATATGATAAAGGCTTTATTGACAGACTGTGGTGCTATTAGCAAGTGGTGAAACCTTTGGGAGGTAGGATCTAATGGAAGGAACTTAGGTCATTGGGGGAATGCTCTTGAAAGGAATATTAGGACCCTAGCCCCTTTCTATCTTTCTCTTCACTTCCCTGCTGCTATAAAGAAAGGAGCTTTGTTCCACCATGTGTTCCCCATCATGATGTTCTGCCTCACCACAGACCCAAAGCAACGGAGCCAGCTGACCATGGGCTGAAACCTCAAAACTGTGACCCAAAATAAATCTTTCCTCTTTACAAGTTGATTTTCTCAGGTATTTTGTCACAGCAACAGAAAGCTCACTAACACAGTAGGTATCTTGGTACCAAATATGCTATTCTTTAGTCCTTGTCCTTTGAGTTGAAGAGATGGGAACATGTTACTTCTTCCTATCATGTATTCTCTCTAAGCTATAGACAGTAACTAACTGCTGCTTCTTTAAAGAAAAATCAAAAAAATTTTTTTTAACTTCAACAATTTCTTGTTTAGCTACTGCTTGTGTTAGTGAGCTTTCTATTGCTTATTTACTATACGAAAATCAACTTAGAAGGGGAAAAAAAGATTTATTTTGCTCACCTTTTCAGAGGTTTCAATCCATGTTCCCTCAGTTCCATTGTTGAAGCCTGTGAAGAGGTAAAACTTCATGGCAGAAATTTCATAGTAGAGTAAAGCTGCTTACCTCATGATGGCCAGAAAGGAGAAAAAGAGGAGAGTCCAGGGTCCAGTGTCCTCTTCAAAGGTGCAACTCCAGAGACCTCACATATGTCCACTAGGCCCCACCTCCTAAAGGTCCACGACCTCCAAATAGTCCCATAGGCTGGTGACCAAGCCTTTAACACATGATCTTTAGGGGACACTTCAGATCTCAACCATAATGCTTGAATGCTATTTCTTGGCCCATATGATGAAAATATTCTAAATCATCCTGCTCTTTTGCAATAAACTACACATTAGAATGCGAAGGAAGGGAAGAAGATCAGACAGACCTAATAGAGTGATGTTAAAATGATTGTGGGAACTGTAAAGATCTGCAATTCATGTTTTTGGTTTGGTTTGGTTTGTTAGCTAAAAGAAGGAAGAACATTAATTCAGTTGCCAAGACCAACATCTTATTATTTTATTCTTATTTCTCATACATATTCTGGAATGAAAGAGACAGAGACAGATAAAAAAAATGATATCATATGTAATCTGCAATCTAAAATCAGAATTTAACAGAAAAAGAATTATCAGAAAAATTAGTGTCTATGAAGACTTTTCAAAAATAGAAAAGCATGAAGCAGAAATGATCAAAACAGACAAATAAATAATAGTGGAGAAGGAACACTAAATCAAAACCTGATTCCTTGAATTGACCAGTGAAACTGACAATTTCTTGGCAAGGCTGATCAAGGAGGAAAAAATAAATGTTCCAAATAAATGACGTTACGAATAAAAAGGGAGGGCATAATTACAGATAAGGGGGAACTTGAGTAACAGGCAAGAATACTTGGTACACATCTGAAAATTCTAGATCTAATTATTATCTTTCAAAAATATAAACATAACCAAAATTGTTTAAATGAATAGAAAATTTTAAGAGAACAATAATTAGAGAAGCAATTAGGTAATCAAAAAAATCAATTCCTAAAGTAGGCACGAGAGAAAATTTTATATGATTCCTACTAAACCTTTAAAAAACAAATAATTTTTAGATTACAAAAAACCTATATCCACATAATACAAAAAGATTGCAAATAGCTTGACTAATCAGCAAATGCTGATACCAAATTAAATGACAGATTATTACCCACAGAAGGAAAACTATAAGCCAATCTCACTTATAAATACGGATACAAAATTCCTAAATAAACCAATAGTAATTAAAATACAGCAATGCCTCTAAAGAATTAAACATGTGGACTAATTTTCACTTATATTAACTGTCTAAATCAGTTCAGTTGAGGAAATCCATTAATGTTATTATCTATGTTAGTAGAGAAAGAAAATGTATGATTGAATTCTGCAAAGAACATTTACTAAAATACAAAACCCATTCTGACTTTCAAAAACATAGCAAGCAATAGAGGAAATTTCTTCTAACTTGCTGTTACAGCAAACATTATAATCAATAGTAAGACATTAACTTAATATCAGTAAAAATGAGCAACAAGATGTGGATATCTGGTATCTCAGCTATTTTTCAATATCATAGAATTCCTAGCAAAGGCAGTTAAATACAAAATATGTAGTTGGTGACAGGAGCAAATTTTTATTAAGATAACTACATTGACTATCTAGAATCAAAGATAAACAGCTAATTATTAGAACTAATAAAAGATTCAATCTAAAAACAGAATGCCACAACCAAGTTAGTCAGAATAGAAATCAATAAGCAAAAATAAAAGGTTTTCCTTCATAGCACCCATAACTCATTAGAATTCTTTAAAAAAAAATCTTTCCCATAGTAATCAATATCATAAAATTCCTAGGAATAGCTATACAAAGAAACATGTAAAACTTACTGAAGACAACTATTAAACTTTTGTGAAATGCATAAAGGCCCTGAGTAAACAGAAACACATGCCAAGCTCCTGAAAAGAAAAATTTTTTAGAACATCAGTTGTTCTCAAGTTATTGTATAAATTTAATACAATCTTAATCAAAGCCAGAAGGAGTTTTCATCAGTTCTAAAATGTTGACCTAAAAATGGATATAAAAGGATAAATGTGCAATTCAAAGAAATTTAGAGGGGGAAAAGATATTGGGAGAAGACCATGGAGGCACAGCATTGAGGTGCCTCTCTCGGGCCACCGCCTTAGACCACTTTCCACACATACCAAGTGCCTGTGCATATTGTGTAAGAATTGTCAATACATTCATAAGCTGGTTAGGAAGTGAAGTGCACTGGTGAAAAAGCCAGAGTAGAGACTGTAACATGGGCTTCCCCTGTCTTCCTGGAATTTCACACACCCACCAGGTGAGTGGCAGAACAGCTGAGCAGAGTAGGCAGCTCCTATGGAGCAGGAGGTCAGGTCAGGGCACTCAGCCCCAGGAGAAAGCAGAGAGTGGGTCTGCAGCTCCCAGAGACAGAAGGCAAAAATATCATTTTCTCAGTCAAATCACTTCCCTTTCAAATCATTTCCCTTTCAGGGGAAAGGGTGAGTCAGTGTACGGAGAGAGGAGAGGGAAATCCCCACTAAGACATATGGAGCTGAATGCAAGAGTTTCTCCAGCACAAATACATGTTGAACCTCCCCTATGTGAAATGCTTGGTACTTAGAAGAGTTTTGGATTTTAGATTATTATTTTTTTTATTTTTGGAATATTTGCAAATGTATAATGAAGTATCTTGAAGATGGAACCCAAGTCTAAGTAGAGTTCACTTATGTGTCACATACATCTTACAAGTGTAGCCTGAAGGTAATCTTACTTTTCACTTAATTTTTAGTGCACCTGCATTTTGACTATACCCATCGTGTGAGGTCAGTTGTGGAATTTGTGTCATTGGCAAGGGAGCTTTTTGGTTTACCATATTGGTAGTATTTTTTTTTTACACCAGTAACCTACTTAATTATAACTTTTTGTATTAGAATTCAATTAATATGTTTAAAACAGAGAATGCAGATGAGAATAGGCTGACAGAGGACAACACATAAAATTTCAGCCCCATGCTCAGTCTCACCAGTGTAGAGCTTGGAGCAGCTCCCAGCACAGAGATACCAAATGCAGGTCAGACAGAACCACGGGGCAGTTAGCATTAACTCATGAGGAAACGAGTGAAGGACCACTGGGGATGGGCAGCTGCTCTCCTCAAGTTCTTTTCCATTGTTATTTAGTTGTTCATAGTGAATTCTGCAATCCAACTAGACTTGGAAGGGAATAAAGAAAATAGGGAACCCAATAACTGCAGCAAGTGCACTTAGAGTGCTTTCCTAAGCTACCAAAGGATTGTCCAGTGGTGAACATAAACACAAGTCAAATGTATTAGAAAGGACCACCATCAGCAAGGACTTGTCTTCTTGCTGGTCTTGCCCTTCATGAACCCAAAGCACTCCATGGCTTCCGTGATGATCCTGCCCTTATTGACTTTCCCAAAGATCACACATAGTTGCCATCCATGCACTCAGGAATGACAATACAGGGGACTGTTTGTGTTTGGTCCAAAAACTGGGGACTGTTTGTGTTTGGTCCAGCATTTGCTATGCACAAGATGCCATGACTTGTATGCTTCTGGGTGAAGTCCTCATCATGAAAGTTTTTCCCATAGATGGACTTGCCACCAAGTTCATTGTGATTATGGCATGTGACTTCACTACCCTGACACATAAATCCTGGAATAATTCTGTGAAAGCAGAAGCCCTTATCACCAAATCCTTTCTCTCCAGTGCTCAGAGCACAAAAGTGTTCTACTATTTTTGGAATTCTGTTTGCAAATAGCTCCAAGGGGACACAACCAATGAATCACTATCAATGGTAATGTCAAAGAATACCGTGGCATAGACCATGGCTGGCAGCAGGCAACTGCAGGTAACAGGGCATCTGCAAAAAGCTCTTATTAGGTTTTTAATAATGCAGCTGCATGAGCTAGCAGTACTCTAGCTCAGTGACAGAGCTCTTGCCTAGCATGTTGCAAGGTTTCATCCCCAGCACCACACACACACACACACACACACACACACACACACACACACACAAATCAAAAAGGAAAAGAAAAGAACACAGCTGCCTACAGTTGTACAATTATTTACTGAAGAAGGCCAATCGACAGCTGCAGTTCCTCTAATTCCTCATCCTTCATTTCGCTCTTCTCCATTCTTGCTGCTATTGATTGAATCATTAAGAAGATCCAATTTGCCTCCAGTTTATAAATACTTGAAAATGTGTGAGCTTGCTTCATTTGTTTTTCATGAATGTAATTATTTACTTTTTACTTCAAGAATTGTCAAGTTTACGAAAAAAGTAACAATAAATAATAATGGGTTTTACTAGAAATGCCTCTTAATTCCACAAATAGACTTTTATTTCCTCCATTAAAAAGTTAATAAAATTGTTTCAACTATATAGCAAAAAGATCAACTTCTTTGGTATTAAAAACACATTTAGGGGCTAGGGGTGTGGTTCAGTGGTAGAGTGCTTCCCTAGTATGTGTGAGGCACTGGGTTCGATCCTCAGCAGCACATGTAAATAAATAAAATAAAGGTCCATTGACAATTGAAAAAATATGTATTAAAAGAGAACATTTAAACATTTTCATCCACCATATTATCAAAGAGTTTTTAAGAAACTAAATGACACTAAATGCCAGGTGAAGTGATAGAACCAGTACTCTTGTCATTTTACCAAGGAGAATAAATACATCAGAAAACATAATGTTGGCCTAACCTTTAGTCAGGAATTCCTCTTCTTTGCTCTATATGAAGAAATATATCTTAGTTTAAAAGATTGAATGCACATATACCGACATGTTTGTTATCTCTGGATAATTTTCTTTCTCTTACACTTTTACAGTTTCTAAATTTTCAGTAATGCACATGAGTTACTTTTTTGATGGGAGGAAGCCATCTTTATTTTTAAAAGAAAGGAAGACCATGGACTAGAGTGTCAGCAGATCTATATTCAAAGCTACCCATCTTATTTTGTGACCTTGGGGAAATCAATTCATCACTGAGGCACTGGCTGAAAAAATTAAGTGCATAAATGTTATGTTGCTTGACTGAGAGTAGCAAATCTGTGCCGATTCTGTGTGTGTGTGTGTGTGTGTGTGTGTGTGTGTGTGTGTGTGTGTGTCCTGACTTCTCATTTCAAGTTCCAGGGTCCCTGGAGCAGCTCTGGTATAAAAGTAATATAATAAGTCAAGACTTTGTTAAAACTTTTATCAACGTGCCAATTACCATGTAAGTACTTTATGTCGTTTCATTCTTACTGCAAATTGAGAAGATAGGAGAAGATGGAGAGCACAACTAGAGGATTTGAAGTTATTTTTGTAAAATCACAGAGGCTGGCAGCTTAAAGAAACAAGATGCAAATCCAAAAGCTGGACTGATGTCAAACTCAGAGCTCTTGAGGGATCTAAGAATTCGAAAAATTGAATACATGTTGAGACTTCTCCACTTGGGATATTGGATAATTTACTTTAACCTTGAAGAATGTCTAGAGATCTCAAACAAAATAATGAATATAAAGGGGATTTATAAAGCATAAAGTGCCATGCAAAGACCTGCCATCTGTTTGATATTTATTCTTATCCTCCCACAAACCCAGTTTTCCTAATATACATTTACTTTGTTTTCTCTGTTCTTGTTTCCCTGCCATCCCTAATATTTCTTCCTCTATTTTCCATATTTCCATATTTGGGTAGTTTTTACAACTTTCTAGGATTCAAATGTTTGCAGTAGCTCAAGTTATTCCTTCTCCCTTGACCCCGCTTCGTCTCCTTGTCCCATTTGCTCCTTCACTCATCTTTATTTCTCCTTTCCCTCCCATGCCCTGTGCCACAGCTGCTGTCCCATCCCAGTCACTGCAGCCTGCACTAGGGAAAGGGTCACCTCTCCCGTCTCACCAGCTGCGTTATCTCCTTGGACATCAAAGCCTTTTCTTATATTTTCATATTACTGAGGGACATAACAATTATTTTGATTGATTTATAGTGTGAAGATAATTCACCTTGTTCCTATATAGATTAATTCCCCATATCCTCTGTTTTTTTTTTCCTCAAAGCCACTATTTAAATAGTGGGCTTCTTACATTTTTGTTTCACTTTGACTCTCAATATAAAATCTGCAGCCATCAATTATATAATGAGCCATATAAAGGATACTAAATGATTAATATCAATATCCTCCTAGAAAAATATCCCATTGTATTTGTTGACATTCAATAGTTTCTGACATCTTGAGAAAAAGTATATCTATCCAAATATTTCTGCTGAAACATTTAAAACTTTCATTTTTAACAAGTTAAGGAAGTTCTGCTGTATGGTACATCAAAAGTGGAACCAAGAAAACTGTGTATTATTCTCCTTAACTAGAGTTTATCTCTGTTGGTTGAACTTATAATGATAACTATTTGTTGAGTTGCCATCACAAGAAGGGCATACTTCTGGAACTTCAGGGAATATATGCAATGAAGCTTAAATGCTGCCTGTAAGAAATCTGCAGTCAGGAGAGGAAGAGTGGAGAGTGGCTACACCCACTATGCAAATTGCTGCAGTCCTTAGTACTGAAGAACTCCTTAGTCAGGAGCATCTCACAGGCCAAGAGATCACATTGGTTGGAGCAGCTATGATTGACATCCTGGAGAAGGTGGAATTAAAATAGGATGTGTTGGACATAAACAGAGAAGACCAGGAATATTGGGGGCAGATAGGACAACTCAGCAGCAGGAAAGAGGATAACAGTGCAGATTTGAGAACTAGAATACTAACAAAGATACAGAAGAGCATTACATAATGGCAAAGTGACGGATTCACCAAGAAGAATGTACAGCCCTAAGTATGTATGAACCTAATAACACAACTTCAAAGTACATGAAGCGAAGAGTAGTAGAATTGAATGTTGATATAAACAAATCCACAATTATATTTGGAAACTTAACACTTCTCTCTTAATAATTGATAGAACAAGCAGACAGAATGTCAGGATTTAGAAGAATCCAGCAATACTGGCAACTGACTTGACCTGACAGTTTTAGAACTTCCAACTCAACAACAGGAGAATATACATTTTTCTAAATGCATATGAAACATTCATCAAGACAGATTGTATTGTAGATTGTTAATAAATGTCAACAAATTTAATAGAATTGAGAATATACCAAGTATATTTTCTGACCACAGTGAAATTAAGTCAGATTAAACAAAACAGAAAAATATAAAAATTCCCAAGTATTTAAAATTAAACAACACACTGCTAAGTAACCCATAGGTCAAAGAAAAGTCAAAATAAAAATTTTAAAATCTTTAGAATGGAATGAAAATGAAAACACCAGCCAGGGGAGGTGGTGCATGCCTATGCAATTTAGAGGCTGAGGCACAAGGATTGCAAGTTCAACTCCAGCCTCATGAAATTAGCAAGGCCCTAAGAAACTTAGTGATACCTGTCTTGAAATTAAAAAAGAGAGAGAGAGAGAGCTGGGGATACAGCTCAGTGGTAAAGTGCCCTTGAGCTCAGTGATGAAGCACCCTTGGGTGGCATCCAGGGTTGGTACCTAAAAAAAAAAAAAAATCAACAAAGAGAAAAGAAAAGAAAATGTAAACACCACATATCAAAACTGTAGGACAACAATGAAAGCAGTACTTGTAGGAAAATGTATAGCACTAAATGCATATATTAATTGAATGAATGATTAAGTTATTAGTTAACTTAGCTAACTAAGTTAATTAGTAACAATGCTGCCTTTATTTAGTTCTCTGCTTAAAGAGCAGTTTTGTTCATTCTTTGCTATTTGATCTTTACATTAAAGAGACAAAGACAAAAGAGCAATTGAATAACTCAGTTTAAACCAGCTTTAGCAGATGGCAAACTAAACCTAATCTCAAATTCCAGTGGTCTCTACCATGCCCTCCCAACCTTCTTTTTTTTCTCAAGTCTGATCCAGCAGCTGCCTCACAGATTTCTCCTGCACTGTTCCCAGGCTTAAAATATATCAGAAACTCAGATTGTTCCCAGCATTGAGACAGAATTGAGCACCTATAGTCTCCACCTTTCAAATACATAAAAAGTAATTATTTGGCACAAGTAAGTAAACTTTTCTGCCCAGCTTAAATTCCACTGAAGTTACCAAGTTATGAAATCAAACCAACTTGATAGCAATCATTGATCACTTTCAAAAGGACTCCTGAGTATTAAGCAAAGTAGAGATAATAGGGAATTCAAAAGAACAAAAATAGAAAGAGCTTTGCAAATTTGAAGGTAGAGGGAGTTGGGTCAAAGAAACATACAGGCCTGTAATTTTGTATTATTTAACTGGATCAGATAAATACCTTCTGAGGTTATCTGAGGAAATCCCTTTGTGTTAAAAGTGAAAAATACATTTTGTTTTCTTTTGGGACAGAGACTGAGATCAAGCAAGTCAAGTTGCCAACACAATGCCCTGGGATTTGAAAAACTACATCAAAGGAACACAGACTTGTAAAGTTTGTAAAACAGATATTGACAGTTGGAAAAGTGCTTTCAAATGATACCTATGTGTCATTCAATCTATTTCTAAAAATACTGAATGACAACTCTACACCTAGACCAGGTATAATAAACATCAAGGAAGTTTCTCCTATGGTAAGAAAGGGATGGTTTCTTACATAGCAAACTTCTGATTTAAGCTGGTTTTGCTGAATTAAACAAAGGAAGCAGATTTTTCAATGAAGATAAAGCCTCTAATTAGCATGTAAGTGAATCGGATGTTGAGGCATATAATCACTGCTTGGGGGAAATAATCAAACCTCATGACCGCCCACATTTTTTTTCCTGCCTTGGTGACTTGTCTGGGCAGTAAATAATTAGCTTCTTGATTTTTAAAGAGGCTGACATTTGGAAAGATTCTGCAAATAGTATTTTCCCTCTCCCCTTTCATGTACCCGTTTAATTCTACCATTCAGTTGTACCAAGACTGCCTGGTCTGCCTCAGTAATTTTCTCATGGAATATATAGAACAATATAGAATGATCTGATCTATTTTTATGTCCTGTAAATACCGAAAACCCTCCTGATTCATAGATTTGCAATCTTCTGTTGTGAGATTGTGATGCGTTCCCCCTTAACCATCTTGAACCAAGTTGAGGCCTTCAGCTTATGCATGTTCTCCTTGTTTTAAAATCAATTATATAAAGCAGATTTCAAAAAGAAGAGATGATAAGGGGGAAAAAAGATTTTCCTCAACTGCCTAGTGTTCCTGGCTGGTTGTGAAAATAATTCAGAAAGATTATCTGGAGAAAAACATATGAATTAATTTAATAAATTTCACATTTCATGGGAATCATTATAAGGAAAGTAGGCCCAATGAAATGAGTAACCCCATATATTTTCATGCTGCATTTGAGGATAATTGTGGAGAAGGATGATTGGACAAAGAGGATATGACCTAATAGTAATCAGCCAGTGATGGACGGATACTTATCAAGGCCTGTTTCTTCAGATTCTTCTCCATGATCTTCAAAGATAAGAATGTTCCTATCCTCTGGGTATAGGGTGGACACCTCTCACATGTAGGTCAGATGACTTGCTATGAGGGGAGAGAGGTGGGAAAAGGTCAGAGAGACCTTCCTGCATCTGCTGTTTTCTCAGTTTCCTTCAGTATAAATAACTCATTATGCCAAAGTGCCATATTTTGGGATGATGTGTTCTGAGTCACCCAAAGGATAAATTTAAATTTTTTAAAATTTTTTTTAGTTGTAGATGGACACAATATTTTATTTATTTATTTTATGTGGTGCTGAGGATCAAACCCAGTGCCTCATGCATGCGAGGCAAGTGCTCTACTGCTGAGCCGCAAACCCAGCCCCATAAATTGAAATTTTTAATAGTGGAAAAGTCATTAAACAAATTATGATCATCTATTTTCCATAAGAGAAATCCTTCAAATAAAATAAATTTAGAGGCTGGGTCTATAACACAGTGGTAGAGTGCTTGCCTAGCATGCCCAAGGTCCTGGATTTGTTTCCCAAAATCAAAAGAAGGAAGAAAACCTGTGGGGAGGAGTAGAAAAAAGAAAAGAATATATTAAAATTTTAAAACACCTACAGGGTTCAAATTCAAGTCATGAATGCTGATACAAGATGTGCAGATGAATGGAGAGCTAAATAGATACCAGCAGAAATAAAAATACACAAAATACATATAAATATATACCTATGCATATATAAGTATATAAAGAAAAATTAATGTATACCAAAATGTTTTCTCCACTGGGTTAATTATGTGTAAGTTTTCTTTTCTTCTACACAGGGAACATTTATTACTTTTATAATCAAGAAAAGGACATATAATTTTAATAGCAAGTGAAAGAAGAGCATCTAAGAGGTGCTTTGTCCATAATTTAACCAGAAGGTAAAACAAAATATTATGAAACAAACAAAAATTAGAACAAAGTCACTCAGAAATATAAGCAAAAATTTATGAGATCAAACCCTTATTAGTACACAAATTCTTATAAACATTTACATAGAAATATTTCAAGCATTCCTTCCCTGAGCAGTTTTATACTTTACCCCCACTGACAGTAGGGATTATAGGTCCATTTATCTCTTGATGACTAGAAATCCTTGAAAATTTCTGACTTCAAAACGTTTGGGGGATCCTAACCTGAAGCAGCCCATGGCAGTAAAGACAACTGTAAAGTTGGAAGGTGTTATGCAAAATGAAAACCTGCACCCCGTTGCTAAAAAATTATTAAGAATTTTAGCTGGGTGCGATGGCTCACGCTTGTAATCCCAGCACTTTGGGAGGCTAAGACAGGAGAATCGCGAGTTCAAAGCCAGCCTCAGCAATGGTGAGGCGCTAAGCAACTCAGTGAGAACCTGTCTCTACATAAAACACAAAATAGGGCTGGGGATGTGGCTCAGTGGTCTGAGTTCAATCCCCAGTACAAAAAAAAAAAAAAAAAAAAATTTAATGTGGCTATAGCAGAGGCCCTGAGAGACTGCACAGGTCTCCCATTCCCGGAAGAGACTATGTGCTTTAGAACAAAGTTGATCTCAGTTGCAATCTCGTTCTAACACCAGGTGCCTGACTTTCCCAACTTACTCATCCTTTCAGACCCTCAGTTACCTCATGGACAAATATGGAGGCAAGCTGTAGGAGTCTTCTAAGAACTGGTTAAGTAATATATGCAAAAGATCTTGTACACAGTGCTCAATATATTATAGTCTCTTTCCCCTTCCCTAAACATGTATTTCATCCATTGTACCCAAAGATGGAAAACAAGAAAGCAGCCATTTTGGAAATCCCACTTAATTTCTTAATTTACATTTTCCTTTATTTATATACTATTTATTTTTTCACAGTGCTGGGGATTGAACCCAGGGCCCTGCACATGCTAGGCAAATCCTCTACCTCTGAGCTGCATCCCCAGTCCTATGTTTTACTCTAAACAATTCCAGTTACTATTAATAAGATTTCATTAAGAGCCACAGTGTGGAACAGTGAAATAGGGTTCAAAATTAAATCCTGGTTCCCCAAAAGCAATTTTTAATGGAGGAAAGTACTACAATATGTGTATTTTTAGGTATAAAGAGGAACTCAGAATCTATTGTTCCCTCACTTCACATTCCTAGTAAATAATGAACATAGCTTTTCACAAGATGCCATAAAGCATTTTTAATGGAACAAAATTAGATTTGAAATTTTCTTTAAAGTTGAAGATTACCTAGCAAAGGGAAAATACATGGCTCTTAGGTAGTTTATGATACCAACTTTATTTTTGTCTTGTTTCTGAATGTACTTAATGAAGAAGAATCTGATGAAAGTACACTTTAATATCCCGAGTTAAACCATGGAAGAAATTTATTATGAGAGGTACATCTGTTAGTTAATGGCTGATTGGAGCCACTATTCCTCCATAGTGTATAAGAATCACTTGAGGGAGAGTGTTTGAATTATAGATTCCTGGCTCCACGTCTAGGTTTACTGAATCAGAGACACGAGGAGGAAACCACCCAGAAATCAGGTTGTTAATAAGCTCATGGTTCCTATCCACATCAAAGTTGGACAGCCACACCCATGTAACTTCTTATTTATGTGAGCATAGATGAAAGCTGAGTGATTAACAAGTTTGCAAATGTGTCAGGAACAATAGCACAACTTTCTATTTCTCTTTCCTCATCAAGGCAGTTGGTTTCTGCCCCTAGGATTCCACTGTGAGCAGGACATTGCCCACCACCATCTGACTCAAGACAGATTCTCAATCAAAAGAAAACGAAACCCAAAAGTGACCACATAGCTGATATGCATGGGAAGAATTCCACACAGACACCTTCCCACCGATTTATCTCATTCTTCCCAAACCAATGGATGTTAGATGGTCAGCAGATGCCCAGTGGGGCCAATAGCTCAAGTCTGCCCCATCTATACTTGATTTGCTTTGAATTTTTGTAGAAAGTCAGTGTTCTGATCATCCCCAAGTATAGGCTGGAAGGTGTCTTCCAGCAATGATGTTGGTCTTTTAACACTCACTAAACCACACTCACTGTCTAAGCTATCTGAAAAAGAATACCTATTTGCAAAATAATCAAAGTTCAGGAATATAATCTGTGGCCATAAATTTGAGACCCATTGCCTCATCCACATGGAGACCGAATCTGTGGTCTCTATCTTATTATCCCAGAGCAATAAACATGGACCTGGCAAATGTTTACCTAAGGGCCCTCAGGTTTCAAGGTAACATAAACCCATGTATGTGCCCATCCATATCTCCCAGCTTTCTCCCTGAATCCTCCGTTCTTCCACCCAAGAAACATCCAATACCAGCTTTCCAGATTGTAACATCACTTCAAGTAAATTAGACAGACTGTCAGTGCTTTTTAAAAATGTGGAACTGGCGCTAATTTTTGTGTTTATCGAACGTCTTTGCAGACCGTTTTTTTAATCTGGAAAAAAAAAAGGACATTTGGAGGATTTAATCTGATCTAATGTGTGAAGTTTCTGGGATCTAACTTCACATTTACTTTCTCAGTTACCCTGGGGGTTGTCAACCACCTTTTTACAGATACCATAAGGAGCTACTGAAAATCCCAATTCATGGGCTCCTCCCTGAATTTCAGAGTGTGTTTTTTGGCCACTTACCTCACAGTAGGCTATTTGATGATTTCTGTTCAAAGGTAAATGCGTGTAACTTCCAGAAGTCTGAAGGGGTGACACATAGAGCATCATGTACCAAATCAGCTACCCTGACGCTGGTTGTGCCTGCCTCAGTTTTTAATGGCAGGTGCTTTAGTCTCTGAGTATTTTAGTTATACAGAATACCCTTTCTAGAAGGATATGTGAGGGATAGCAAAGATTAGATCCCATTGTAATTCTGTCAACTCCAGAGCTCTAATAATTTAGTCCCCTGGAAATGGATCAAGTTTATTTGAAATCATGAAAACTAAAAAGGCACCTGCATCTGTTTCCTCAATAGCTAGAAAAGCTCTTAGCCGTGAGAGCCTCGTGACATATTCCACAGTAGCCAGACCATTGCCCTCCATGTCTAGGCCCCGTTTCAACATTCTACCTGTTTAAACTCCTGTTAGGTAAAGTAGGCACTTCCTAAGGCTCAGAGCTCTGAAGTTCCAAGTGCTCTCCTGTATAGAAGCCTACATGACATCCAAAGATTATCTAGTAGCTAGTTTAAATTTACAGAAGGCTTGGGGACCTGTATACTTGTAAATGGATTAATTTACCTACTATCATTTTCAAGATGTGGGTAGTTAGATATCAAGAAAACATTGGTTTCAAAAATGGCTCTTTACCTAGAGTTGAATAACTGTCAAAAGGCTGTGTTACACACAAAAATCATTGGGAACTTAACTTTTCACTTAATCCTTTTCTTTGATATATTTACATTAATTATGCATTTTGATGATGAAGTACTAAAAGGACAAAATCTGATTCTCTAACCATGAGTAGCACAGAGTGAAGGGTAATCCATTCATAAGTTAATTTTACTAGTATTTTCTGGATACTTGCTCTGAACAGAACCAGTCCCTGTCTTTGTGGAGTTAGGAGAAGAGTTTTCATATAAATGGCACTTAAATCAAACTGCCAAGCTTTAGTAATGATGTCTCCAAGTATAGCATGCAATCTCTTTATTTTCCAAAATTAAGCTCTTTCTTATTAGGATTTTCTCTTCTGTTTTTTCCTACTTCATTTTATGAATTCCTCATTTTTCACCAATTCCATACGTGAAAATACAGTTTGAGCACTTACAAAGTATGGATTCAGTTTTGAATACCTTGGTAAGACTTTATTGTATCTTTATTAATTGTCATTTCTACCAACTACAGTGAGCTCTTTCCCTTATATATAATTTTTTTAAAAAACAAAGTATATAGTCCATTTCTGAGGAGTCAAGAAAAATAGGTATATTTTATGGAAGCTATCCTAAGCTGAGAACAAAAAGAAAAAATTTTGAAGTTCCAGTTCTTTCTTCTATACTTAGAAATCATTTGGTGTCACCAAAATGAAATGTACACTTATTTTTGAGGAAATCCTGGAGGATAGAAAAGAGTAAAAGGATAAGGAGAATAGAGAATCAACAGAAAACAAGAGTCTTGGAAATTCCACAGGCAGAGAAAGAAATTGAGAAAGAATTAGAATGAAATGGAGAATTAGCTGTGGAAAGAGCTATGGCGGGTTCAGGACTAACAATAAGCTCCATTATTAGATTTAGAACAAAAGATTTCAATTAAAAAAAAACTGCCTTAGATTATTCCTTAAATAATCAACACATGTCTTGTAAAGAATTACAAACTCATGTTGCATTTAAATGCAACTAAACAAAAATAACTCTATAATGAGAAACAGTGTTTGACTTGTTGTCAGAAAGAAATATCAAGTTGCATCCATTGTTGCCTCACATAAAGCAATTGTTACTAATGCTTACATTCTAGATAATTACATAGCATTCTATGTTTGTTGTTGTTTTCTATCCAAATGATGCCAGACAAAACAAGCTGTCTCCCTGGGTGTGCTCAATGATGTCCTTGTCATTCATTCATTTTTTTTTAATTTTTTTTTTTAGTTGTTGATGGACACAATGTCTTTATTTTACTGCTTTGTATGTGGTACTGAGGATCGAACCCAGGGCCTTATGCATGCGAGACAAGCGCTCCACCACTGAGCTACAATCCCAGCCCTGTCATTCATTCTTTACTACACATATTTCAAGGTACCTGTGAATTAAATAATCACTCCAATTGGGGGCTCAGCCTCATTTTCCCATGTAAATATAGCCATAAGGAAAAATGGGTTAAAGTTGCTAAAATCCTTTCTCACTGGATTCCAGTTGATTGAACTTTTTTTTTTTTTAGTTTTATGGTATTGGTTTATTTCACTTAGCATGATATTCTCCAGCTCCACCCATTTACCAGCAAATGCCATAAATTCATTCTTTTTAAGGCTGAGTAATACTCCATTGTGTATGTATACCACATTTTCTTTATTCATTTTTCTGTTACCACAACCACCTCAGAAAGAGCATTAATCTGCAGTATATATAAAGAACTCAAAAAATTTAACACTAAAACAAAAACACACACAAATAGCCTAATCAATAAATGGGCTAAGGAACTGAACAAATACTTCACAGAAGAAGAAATACAACTGATCAACAAATATATGAAAAAATGTTCAACATCTCTAGCAATTAGAGAAACGCAAATCAAAACTATTCTGTGATTTCATCTCATTCCAGCCAGAATGGCAATTATCAAGAATACAAACAACAATAAATGTTGGTGAGGATGTGGTGAAAAGGCACATTCATACATTGCTGTTGGCACTGCAAATTGGTGCAACCATTATGGAAAGTGGTATGGAGATTCTTCAGAAAACTTGTAAAATAGAACTACCATTTTATCCAGCTATCTCACTCCTCAGTTTATACCCCAAGAACATAAAATCAGCCTATTACAGTGATGCAGCCATGTTAATATTTATAACAGCTCAACTCTCAATTGCTAAACTATGGAACCACCAGTTTTTCTATTGTTTTAGATATATATGACACTAGAGTGTATTTTGACATACATGGAGTACAACCCATTCCAATTAGGATCCCATTCTTGTCATTGTACATGTAGAGTTAGGCTGTTCATGTCTTCCCTATTGCCTTCCCTCCTCCCTTTCCTTCATTCCCCTTTTCCTAATCCAATGAACTTCTGTTTTTCCCTTCCCTACCCTCCCTTGTTGTGCATTAACAATCACATATCAGAGAGAACATTTGGCCTTTGATTATTTGGGATTGGCTTATTTCATTTGCCATGATATTTTCCAGTTCCAACTATTTACAATTATTGTATTTGCTAAGAGAAAAAAGAAGAAAAGTATTTTTCTTTACTTTAAGGAGCGATTTCTTTTTATACAGGAAAGAAAGATTGATCCACTCATAGCTCAGAAGACTGGAAGTAGCAATCATTAAAATGTTTGAAGATTTCTTGCTCTTACTCACCAGCACCATATGGTTTTGGAAAAAGAAATCGTATCTGGAGAAATGATTGTCACTGATTTTTTTTTTTTTTAAGTGTAATGATGCTGAGAAAGCTGTTTAATGTCAAGTGGCTGCCCCCACAAAGTCAACAAGAGGAAAATTCCCATTGGTAAATTTTGGCGATTCTCAAGTGGAAAAGGTTTAAGTCATTTCTCTGTCAAGAAAACTAATGAGACTAAAGATTTGACCTTCAAAAGGTTAGATTAATGGAGAAAAACAGAAAAACATTCTGAGCCAGAAAACCAACTTTTCCTTAGGAGAAACCAGAAGTTGTGTTCTTCTGATCTGTCCTGTGTATGTTAAGAATGGTAATTTATCCACTTATTCCAAAAGCATTTTTTGAGGGCAGACTCTTTGCCAGTATGAGATGTATTCCTCCCACGCTGAAAACTTGCACTTAAAAATCTGAGAATATGACTGGTCCTTATCCGAGGTTTTCAGAAAACTACATGTTGCATTTGTTCAGTTAGGAGTTAATGATACAGATTGAGCTTGGTGATCACATATTTGCTGTGATTTGACATTTTCCATAGAATGTTTTTCAAATCTTGCCGAGTGCAGTGCTGCACGCCTGTAATCCCAGTGGCTCAGGAGGCTGAGGCAGGAGGATCACAAGTTCAAAGCCAGCCTCTGCAACAGCGAGGCACTAAGCAGCTCAGTGAGACCCTGTCTGTACATAAAACATGAAATAGGGTTGGGGATGTGGTTCAGTGGTTGAATACCTCTTAGTTCAATCCCCAGTATCAAACAAACAAAAAAAAGAATGTTTTTCAAATCTCCTCAACCCCTTGTAAAGAAGACATTTAGATTTAGTATCATAATAGAAGTGACTGAACTGTGTTTAAATCATATATATTAACTTCTTAAAACAAAATAAAAACTGACAATTGATTTCTCTTCCAGAATTAAAACTAAACACTAAAAAGTTTCTGAAGATCATGCTGAAATTATAGAATATTGACAATGCTGAGATGTAAGAATAGATTTAGTTATAAGATAACAGATTCTTCCTTCAAAATAGATTGCACAGACACTTTTATGAAAATTCAAGTGACAAAATCTTGCTGTACCACTTTGAGACCTATGATACTAGATAATTGAAACTGTGTCTAAGTGATGGGTGAGAGGTAGGAAGAACCTTATAAATAGTATATACATCCAATAATCTAACCAGAAAATATTTGCCAATCCACTAAGAGGTGAATCTGCTTACCCTAGTTGAAGCAGTTATTAGAACTAGGTGTCAAATCCTTATCTGTTGTCTCCTAGCTCGATGGTCTTTGTTTTACATGAATTATTCTCATCTGCAGCATATGTACTTTTAATACATAAATACTTGAAGCTTTATAAAGCATTATTGTAGAGAAAAGAGGAATTTCAATCACTTTCTTTTCATAAATAATATGATCAGCTCATAAATCAGTTTTTTAATTTGTTCTAATCAGTTGTATATGACAGCAGAATGTTCATCAATTAATTGTGTCTCTGGTTGTACACAAAGTAGGGTCACACGATTGGTGCAATCATACATGTATCAAGGGTAATGATGTCCATCTCATGCCATCATCTTTCCTCTCCCCATGTCCATCCCCTCTTCTCCCTCCTCTTTGGCTAATCCAAAGTTCCTTTACTCTTCTCATGCCTCCCTCTTTTATGTATTAGCATCCACTTATCAGAGAAAACATTCAGCCTTTGATTTTGGGGGATTGGCTTACTTCACTTAGCATGATATTCTCCAACTCCTTTTATTGCTGAGTAACATTCCATTGTGTATATATACCACAGTGTCTTTATCCAATCATCTATTAAAGGTATCTGGGTTGGTTCCACAGTTTGGCTATTGTGAATTGTGCTACAATAAACATTGATGTGGCTGCTTCACTGTAGTAGGCTGTTTTTAAGTCCTTTGGTTATAGACCAAGGAGTGAGATGACTGGATCAAATTTCCATTCCAAGTTTTCTAAGGAATCTCCATACTGCTTTCCAGATTGGCTGCACCAATTTGCAATCTCATCAGCAATGTATGAGTGTACCTTTTCCCTCACATCCTTGCCAACATTTATTGTTACTTGTATTCTTGATAACTGCAATTCTGACTAGCATGAGATGAAATCTTAGAGTAGTTTTGATTTGTATTTCTTTAATTGCTAGAGATGTTGAATATTTTTTTCATATATTTGTTGACTGATTGTATTTCTGCCTCTGAGAAGTGTCTGTGAGATGTTGATATTTTTTCATATATTTGTTGATTGATTGTATTTCTTCCTCTGAGAAGTGTCTGTGAGATGTTGATATTTTTTCATATATTTGTTGATTGATTGTATTTCTTCCTCTGAGAAGTGTCTGTTCAACTACTTAGCCCATTTATTGATTGAGTTGTTTGTCTTTTTGGCGTAAATTTTTTTGAGTTCTTTATATATCCTGGTGATTAGTACTGTATCTGAGGTGCGTGTGGCAAAAATTTGCTCCCAAAATGTAGACTGTCTCTTCAACTAATGATAGTTTGAGTTCTTTTTTTCTTGTTCATATCCCTTTAATTTATTTCGTCTAATTGTTCTGGCTAGAGTTTCAAGGACTATGAATAGGAGTGGTGAAAGAGGACATCCCTGTCTGGTTCCAGTTTTTAGAGTGAGTGCTTCCAATTTTTCTCCATTTAGTATGATGTTGGCCTTGGGTTTAGCATAGATAGCTTTTACAATGTTGAGGAATGTTTCTACCATCCCTAATTTTTCTAGGGTTTTGAACATGAAGAGGTGCTGAATTTTGTCAAATGCTTTCTCTGCATTAGTTGATATAATTGTATGATTCTTGTCTTTAAGTCTATTGATGTGATGGATTACGTTTATTGATTTCCATATGTTCACCAACCTTGCATCTCTGGAATGAACCTCACTTGATCATGATGCACTATTTTTTAACATGCCTTTGTAGGCAATTTGCCAGAATTTTATTGAGAATTTTTGCATGTGTGTTCATCAGGAATCTTGATCTGAAATTTTCTTTCCTTGATGTGTCTCTGTCTAGTTTTGGTATCAGGATGATACTAGCCTCATAGCATGAGTTTGGAAGGGTTCCCTCCTTTTCTATTTCATGGAATAATTTGAGGAGTATTGTTATTAATTCTTCTTTGTAGGTCTTGTAGAAGCTGTAAATCTATCTAGTCCTAGGCTTTTCCTGATTGGTAGGCTTTTGATGGCATCTTCTATTTCCTTGCTTGAAATTGATCTGTTTAAATTGTGTATGTCCTCTTGGTTCAACATGGGTAGATTATATGCTTCTAGAAATTTGTCAATGTCTTTACTGTTTTCCATTTTATTGGAGTATAAATTTTCAAAATAGTTTCTGATTGTCTTCTGTTTTTCAATAATGTCTGTTGTGATATTTCTTTTTTCATATCAAATTTTAGTAATTTGAGTTTTCTTTCTTCTTTTTGTTGGGGTGGCTAAGGGTTTATCAATTTTATTTATTTTTTCAAAGAACCAAGTTTCTGTTTTATTCATTTTTTTGAATTGTTTCTTTTGTTTCAATTTCATTGATTTCCACCCTGATTTTAATTATTTCCTGTCTTTTACTACTTTTAGTGTTGGTTTGTTCTTCTTTTCCTAGGGCTTTGAGATGTAATTTCAGGTCGTTTATTTGTTGACTTTTACTTATTCTAATAAATGAGCTTAATGTAATGAACTTTCCTCTTAGCACTGCCTTCATATTGTCCTAGAGATTTTGATATGTTGTATCATTTACCTCTAAGAATGTTTGTATCTCCTCCCCAATGTCTTCTGTTACCCACACATCATTCAATAGTGTATTGTTTAGTTTCCAGGTGTTGAAGTAGCTTCTATTTTTTATCATTGATTTCTAAGTTCATTCCATTATGGTCAGATAGAATGCAGGATAGTATCTATATTTTTTGTATTTGCTAAGACTTGCTTTGTGGCATAACGTATAGTCTATTTTAGAGAAGGATCCATGTGCTGCAGAGAAAAAAGTGTATTTGCTCATTGATGGGATGGAATATTCTATATATGTCTGTTAAGTCTAAATTGTTGATTGTTTTATTGAGTTCTGTAGTTCCTTTGTTTAGTTTTTGTTTGGATGATCTATCCAGTAGTAATAGAGGTGTGTTAAAGTCACCCAGTATTATTGTGTTGTGGTCTATTTGATTCTTGAAGTTGAGAAGGGTTTGTTTAATATACATAGATGCATCATTGTTTGGGGAATAGATATTTACAATTGTTATGTCTTGCCAATGTATGACTCCCTTAAGTAGTACGAAATGACCTCCTTTGTCTCTTTTCATTAACTTTGGTTTGAAGTCCACTTTATCTGATTTGAGGATGGAAACCCTTGCTTGTTTATGTGGTCCATGTAAATGATACATCTTTTTCTATCCTTTCACCTTCAGTTTAGAGATGTCATTCCCTGTGAGATGTGTCTCTTGAAGGCAGCATATTGTTGGGTCTTTTTTTTGTTTTCAATCCAATCTGTCAGTCTATGTCTTTTAATTGATGAGATTCACATTTAGGGTTATTATTGAAATATGTTTTGTCTTCCCAGTCATTTTGGTTTACTTTTGGTTTTTAACTTGACTTGATTTCTCCTTTGATTGGCCTTACCTTTAGTGTAGTTCTCCCTTTGCAGATTTTTATTGTTATTATTTATTTTCTTCTCATGGAACATTTTGCCGAGAATGCTGTGTAGTGCAGGATTCCTCACTGTAAATTCTTTTAACTTTTGTTTATCATGGAAGGTTTTTATTTTATCATCAACCTTAAGCTTAATTTTGCTGGGTTTAATGTTCTTGGTTGGTGGAAAATGGGTATAATGTTCTTGGTTTGACAGAAAATGGGTATTTTCCATCAGGGTTTGTTCTATGTTGTTCGAGGATCTCCTGGCTTTGAAGGTCTGGGTTGACAAATCTGCTGATATTTGAATTGGTCTCCCCCTATGTAATGTAATCTGATTCCTCTCTCTTGTGGCTTTTAAAATTCTATCCTTATTTCGTAATCTAGGCATTTTTATTATAATTTTCCTTGGTATAGATCTGTTGTAATTTTGTATATTTGATGTCCTGTAAGCCTCTTGTATTTGGATTTCCAATTCATTCTTCATGTTTGGGAAATTTTCTGATATTATTTCATTGAAGATGTTGTAAATTCCTTTGGTTTGACACTCTGTGCCTTCCTCTATCCCAATAAATCTTAGATTTGGGTTTTTTTTTTTTTTTTTTTTTTTGGTACCAGGGATTGAACTCAGGGGCACTCGACCACTGAGCCACATCCCCAGCCCTATTTTGTGTTTTATGTAGAGACAGGGTCTCACTGAGTTGCTTAGCACCTCCCTGCTGCTGAGGCTGGCTTTGAACTCTCGATTCTCCTGTCTCAGCCTCCCAAAGTGCTGGGATTACAAGCGTGAGCCACCACGCCCAGCTTAGATTTGGTCTTTTGATGTTATCCTATAATTCTTGTATGTTCTGTTCATGATTTCTTACCATCTTCACTATGCGGTCAACTTTATTTTTGATATTTTATATTTTGTCTTCATCATCTGAGGTTCTGTTTTCCAAGTGATCTAACCTGTCAGTGATGCTTTCTATTGTGTTTTTTATTTGGTTTATTGTTTCCTTCATTTCAAGGATTTCTGGGGGTTTTTTCCTTCAAAATCTCTCTTTCCTTAAATAATCTTTTGCTATCTGTATTTTCTTTCTTATATCTTTGTTGGTGTGATCAATGGTTGCCTATATTTGCTCTCTTATCTCTTTGTTGGAGTGATCAATTTTTGCCTGTATTTGTTCACTTAGGACATTCTTTAATTCACAGATCATTTTAATTATGTGCACTGTGAACTCCTTCGCTGACATTTCCTCTACTGCACTGTCAATGAATTCTATTATTCTACTATCTTGGATAGTTCGGGGCAGCTTCCTCCCTTTTTTTTCATGATGTCTATGTGTCTTCCTCTCTTGCAGTGTGGATCTCAGGTATTGCAGTTTTTATCTTGAATTTTTTTTTTTTTTTTTTTTTTTTTGGTACTGGGGATTGAACTCAGGGGTACTCGACCACTGAGCCACATCCCCAGCCCTATTTTGTGTTTTTTATGTAGAGACAGGGTCTCACTGAGTTGCTCAGCCCCTCACTGTTGCTGAGGCTGGCTTTGAACTCGCGATTCTCCTGTCTCAGCCTCCCTACGTGCTGGGATTACAGGCTTGAGCCACCGTGCCCAGCTTATCTTGAAATTTTGAAGTGTCCCTACAAGTTACCAATATCTCACCTTTGGGGGGTAGATCAATGTTTACAGCACCCAATGCAACAAATATGCAGCCATAAATCAACTAGCTCCTATTTAGACACTTACAGTTTTGTTGCTATAAACAGGAATGATGAGTTCAGTTATCTTCATCCATATACTCAGTAGCTTTGCATAAGGTTTTACAACTTCTAATGATGGACAGAGAGAGAGTGCTGGGGTGGGGGGGATGTTAGGATGTGATTTTATGATGTAAGGTGTTAGAATATCAAAGGGTTAAACTGTAAGACTAGTGAAAAGGGAATCAAAAGAAGTTGGCTGTTAGCAAGAAGGAAGGAAGGAAGGAAGGAAGGAAGGAAGGAAGGAAGGAAGGAAGGAAGGAAGGAAGGAAGGGAGGGAGAGGCAACCCCATGTAAGGCTCCCTGTTGCCTCTGAAACAAGATGATGTCTGTTAGCACACTTAGTAGGGACACCTCTGGCACATTCAGTCCTGCATAGACCTTGGTACCAGTCTTCTAGGTCTTGGTTGTTGTCCCTTGATTGAAGCAGCCACATCCCTAGTTGGTATCTGTAGTACCACCAAGCCTGTAGGTATCTTGATATTGGGCTTCCAGGCCCCAGTTGGTGTCATTAAATAGAAGGTGCCCCAGCTAAAGATGGTGGAAGTGACAGCAGAGCAACCTCAAATGGCTGTGGAGGTGCCCCAAGCTGGAGGCAACTGCTTTCAGAGGTCAGGCTGGAAGGATGGTCTGTGTGCTGGCGTTGGATGGCTTACTCAGTGATGGCATGTGGTGCTGCAACAGGCAGCTGTCCCGGTCCATTTTCTGCGGTGTAGATTACCATGTGGGAAGAGCTATGTTGGTGGCTGTCATGTTCCAAGGTGGAGGTGGTTTGGGTGGGGCCTCACTTTGATGATGTCACAAACAGCACAATTAATAATTACTTGGGGGTGGATTGTCTTTAAATGCAAGTATATGTTCAATATAACAATCATCAAATATAATTAATTAATGCAAAAAGTGTTGGGTGTGCTGGAGCACCCCAACTAGCATTCAATGTGCACTAATTAAACACTATAGATAAGTCACACTATCCTAGGGCAACTGAACACTACCAGTAATTCACACAATCCTAGGGCAACCATGAGCCCCAAAATGCCACATGACTTCTCTTAGCTAAAGAGCAGATGTTGTCCTTGTCTGGTGGCTCTCTTCAGCTGATGGCTGAAGAGAATGTCAGAGAATGGTAGAGTTGATCTAGGGATGGACAGCAAGGTGGCCAGTCTCACTGATGTCCTTGGAGCAAAGCGCCCATTGTGGCAGGACAAGCAGTTTAAATACAGTTCCAAGTTGTTGATGTGAGCTGGTGATTGGTTACACCTAGTAAAAGTCATTGTCCATTGGTTATGTCCAGTGAGATAGTATAATTGCAACTGGGCATTTCTTTGCACATGTGCATGGGTTGAGCTTCCTATCAGTTGTGACCAGTCATTGCTGAGCAGGCCTATGGTTAGGTGCCCCTTACAGCCCCTTATCGATTACAAGCAGCCATGACTAAGCAAGTCAATGGCTGCTGTTCCTTTTAGCCAGCAACTTAGTGAGTCCTCAGCATGTTCAGGCATGTCTATGGCATATGCTCCTTACAGGTGGATAAGAGCCCCAGTGCTGTGTTCCTCTCCGCTGGGGGCAGAATGTTCCTCTCTGGGGGTGAGGCGCATGGGACTTCCTTGTCCGGGTCTCTTCCTGGCAGCAGATAAATCAGTTTTTAAAAATGTTCTTCAATATCTTCACCTTGATGTTATGCTTTCTGTTGGAGACCTCGACCTTGTTTCATTCTTTTTTACTTTAATTTTATCTCTGAAAAAGTCTTATTGGATTAGTTGTTTGCAGTGTTTAAATTATCAACATTTAAGTACTGAACTAAGAAAATCTTTGCTATGAATAATCTGACTTTTGTTGACTTATTTGTTGAAGGAGTCCAAAACAGAGTGATTGTTCATTTCTGAAGGTCGTTTTCTCCCAGTGTCAACATGGATTATTTTTTATTTCTTCTGGAGCAGCTGATGCTGAAAATAATTCTTCATAGGAAATTACTAGAATTTCTGTCTATTTAGTTCATTGTATGCAAAGAACCTCTTAACTTATTTATTTCGTTTCTACAAGATGATCACTTTAGTTTATGCATTAAAATACTTTGGTCAGGATTTTTAGATATGTTCCATCTCCACCCCCGCCCTTTCATTATGTTCAGATGGCATCACCTGAAGGTAGCTGAAGGTAGTCGGCTTTCCTGACTTAAAAGTGTTTACGTTGGAACCTGCAAATGAAGTCATCTCTGTGCTGGAAAAATGTGCTATATTAGCAATGACAACATTTAATATCTTGGTTCTCTCCCAACCAAAGTGGGAGCTCTTAATTCCATTTTTCTCTTGAATAAACAGCAGTGTGTGCTACATTTGGATAAATTTTTACCTTAAAGTCTTCTTTGCCTCAGAAACAGACATTTACCAAACCCTCTTCTTCTTTAATTTTTTAAATTTTTTTTTATATATTTTTAGTTGTTGAGGACCTTTATTTTATTTATTTATTTCGGTGTGGTGCTAAGAAACAAACCCAGTGCCTCACACATGCTAGGCAAGCGCTCAACCACTGAGCCACAACCTCAGCCCCTTCCAAGAATTCTTAGGAGAAAGTTTGCAGGAAAACACCCACTTGAAGTCTCTGCTGCATGATGCTGAGCGTCCACACAACTACAGAATTAACGGCTCAGTATCCCCTCTCGATTGTGCTGGTATTGTACCACACACTGGCGCAGCATATGCTCTCAGTCTTTACAAGGCAGCTGTAGGAACCAAGAGATAATTAAAATTTGGACACACATATGTGAGCACATTCTTTATATTCTGTATAAAGAAATACTCTTCAGAGGGGGAAATGACCTTAAGTCAAACTGAAACTCTTCTTTTGCAGCACAGTGGTAGAGGTTGCCATAGACTTAGGAAGAAGAATGGGAATTTTGAATTAACAAAGTTGAAATTCTGTCTGTAACAATGAATGGGTATTTGAACAGTTTGAAAATCATAATAACAGGCTGCAAGTAAGAAAGAAGGCTATCTGTGTTTCTTCCTCCTGTCCTTAGAAATAACTCAGATAACCAGACTGGTCTTTTTGGGCTTATTACAATGTCAAGACAAACTTTTTTTTGCAGTATGAGATTCAAAATAGTAGCATTATTACACATTGTGAAAGAGTACATGCTAGAGAGATGGTACTATTTATAGAGGTAATGCTACCTTGAAATGTGGCAATGACCACATTATTTTCCTGAGATAACACTAATGTGTCATGTATTTCTTGGAACTGTGGAAGTTGACCTTGTGCTGGAAAAATGATTTGCTTCATGGTGCTTAAAATCATGAAATTATGAAGGATTTTAGATAGTAAATTGGCAATCAACCAGGAGACATTTTAAAAAATTATAAGGTTTATAATTTTATAATTTTGATGTTCATATTAATGCCTCCTTATAGGAATGTGGTAATCTTGATGCTTAATTGCCCCAAGGAAACATTCAAATAGAGACTGAGAATTGCTTGAAAATTTTGCTTTTCCTAGAAGTATGTTAGGTATTTGAATAGATACACACACATATCTGCATTTTTATATTTAGTTTTAGGCTTTTAATTTATGTTTTCCTATTTCAGAAAGTCAGTCTTAAATAAGTCAAATATTTGTTTATAGTTGTAGAATTATGTATGATATTTTTAAATTTTTAAATATCTAGAATAGACAAAAAGTAATCATTTAGTCAATCTCCCTCATTAGCTTGGGTCATCTCCAACTTAGAAAAAAATACCTTTCCTCAAAAGTTATTGGAAGCCCCCCAAAAGCTATTTTAGTTAAATACAGATGAGAATAAGATTTCGGCCTTAGAGATGGGTGCAGTGGTGCATGCCTATTATCCCAGCTCTTTCAGAGGCTGAGGCAGGAGGTTTGCAAGTTGGAGATCAGTATGGGCAACTTAGCAAGACTCTCTGCGTTAGCTTTTCATTGCTGTTACCAAAATACCTGAAAGAACAGCTTAGAAGAGGAAAAGTTTATTTCTGGGCTCCCAGTTTCACAGGTTTAATTCATGGTCAATTTGGTTGGACTCCATTGCTCTGGGCCCTGAGATGAAACAGAAAGGTCAAGCAGAGGAAAGCAACTCTGCTCAGGGTGTCCAGGAAGCAGGGAGAAAGAAGGAGGAACCCAGGAGACAAGAAATAATCCCCACTGGTAGCCCCCGGTGACCTACCTCCTCCAGCCGCACTCCATAAACCTAGTTACCACACAGTCCTTTCAAATTAATTCATCAAATGTATTCATCCACATAATCTAATCACTTCACCACTTGTTGACACAGAAGCTCTTGGGGATACCTCATATGGAAACCATGTCTCAAAATAAAATATTTAAAAATCTGGGGATGTAGATCACTGGTTTAATCCCCAGTACTAGGGGTGGAGATTATAGCCTTAGAATAACATCAGTTTTTTTTGATGTGGAACCAGAAACGATGATTCTAATTGTCAATAAGATCTGAGAAACAGTACCATAACTCTCACCTCTTAAAATTTAATCATTTGAGAGATTTCTAAAACACATGTATTAAATTTTCAACACGATCTTTTTAACTGCCTTATGCCTAGTATTTTGCATCATATATTTGAAAAGCTCCATTCTTTATGTTTACAGCTACCATGTGTTTGTAGATTAAACCTTTTTATGTCTATGAAAACACTCCCTTTTGTCCTGTTTAAGGCTCTTTACCATGAATTGTTTTATTTCATATTAATACTTCCTCACCTCTTCTTCTTATTCTTAGTCTGATGTATCTTTTTAGATCCATTTATTATCAACTTTGTGTCATTTAGTTTTAGATATGCCAGTTTTAAGTAGAAATTTTGTGGTTTTGAGTTTTCTTTTGCTGTCTCAGATTATGCAAGAGTCTCTATCTTCATCTGCCCTATTACCCAGGTCTCCTAGGGCATTCTCCTTATTGTTCACTTTTGTCTTTCTTTGTGACGGTATTGATTTGTAGCAGCTGTTTGATTATCCTTGGCTGTTAGCTCGGGTTTTTATTTGCAAATCTCTGCCCCCACCCCTAAGGATGTGGGGTTTTTAAAATTTATTTTATTTATTTATTCTACTTAGGTATACATGATAACAGAATGCATGTTGGTTCATTGTACACAGATGGAGCAAAACTTTTCATTTCTCTGGTTGTGTGTGATGTAGAATCACACCAGATATACAGTCATACATGAAGCTAGGGCTATGATGTCAATCTCATGCCACCATATTTCCTGCCCCCATGCTTTTCCCCCTCCCCCCTCTTTGACCAAAATGCCTCCATTCTTCCCGTGTCCTCTCCCCCATTATGGATCAGCATCCACTTATCAGAGAGAACATTCAGACTTTGTTTTTTTGGGATTGGCTTACTTTGCTTAGCATGATATTCTCCAACTCTATCCATTTACCTGCAAAATCTCTGATTTTATTCTCTTTTATTGCTCAGTAATATTCCATTGTGTATATACACCACATTTTTTTTTTACCCATTCATCTACTGAAGGGCATCTAGATTGGTTCCACAGTTTAGCTATTGTGAATTGAGCTGCTATAAACATTGAAGTGGCTGCGTCACTGTAGTATGCTGTTTTTAAGTCCTTTGGGTATAGACCGAGGAGTGGGATAACTGAGTCAAATGGTGGTTCCATTCCAAGCTTTCTAAGCAATCTCCATACTGCTTTCCAGATTGGCTGCACCAATTCGCAGTCCCACCAGCAACGTATGAGCATGCCTTTTCCCCCAGGATGTGGGTTTTTGAGATTTTGCTTTAGGGAGCAGACTCTGGCTTGCTGCCAGCCAGATGTGTGGAGATCTTGCCTTCTGGTAGCACCAGCTACCTGGGCAGTTTGCCTCTTCCTTCCCAGCACCTACATTCACTACCAGATCCTGAGGACAAATGAGTGTTTGTGGAATCTCTAAGTTACTGCCTAAGTAATCCCCTCACCAACCACACTGCAAGTGTCCTCCATGATCCTACCTCTCCTAGCTCAGCTCAGCAAACCCAGCATTGCTCTCATCTCTGTAGCAATCTGCTTTGAGGACATGACTTTTCCAGCCTGGTTCCTCTTTCATCTGGTTACTCTTTCTTTACATGACTCACAAATCCATTAAATAAATGAACTTTTATGTTTCTGTCAATAGTAGTCTTTTCTGGTGATTTTTGTGAGAGGTTTTAAAAAATATTGTTTGCATCATTTCCCAGCTTTTGGAACAAAGGAGGTGGTGCACAAATGTGAATAGTTATCATCATGTCTAACTTCCAGTCTGTTCTTTATGCACCTCACCAATTTAAGAGTCATTAATTCTAAATTTGTAAACCCTAACAATTTCAACTTTATTTGCTAGCTGTTCATTTCCATTTTAGCAGCACTCTTCTACGTATTCTGCTCTTACATACTTATAGTTAATTTTAGATTTCATAAGGAGCTCAAAGAATGTTTTACAAAATAGCATTACTTCTAATGAAACAGCATTAAAGAGTGGCATATTTATAGCCACTCTCTTACCATTCATTCACTGTCATTTGCATTTCTGTTACCATTTATCAAATTTTAAAATAAATCTAATTATATTTTTATATTGTGTGCATGTACAAATATGTAACAACAAATCCCACCATTATGAACAACTATGATATACCAATTAAAAATGTGAAAAAAATATAAAAGAAAAAAACAGAAATCTATCATTTAAGACATAGATTGTCACTGGTTGTCAGTAAGAGATGGTTTTTCTCACTGCTGTTACTCTAGCTTTAATCTCAGAAAGGAGCGATTTCATATCCATCATATTTTTTAATATGTATTTTCTTAGTTGTTGATGGATCTTTATTTTGTTCATTTATTATTTACACATGGTGCTGAGGATCGAACCTAGTGCCTCACGCATGCTAGGCGAGTACTCTACCACTGAGCTACAGCCCCAGCCACTCGTATCCATCATATTTTGAAACATTATTATTCAAAAATATTTATTTTTGCAAGTAACCTTCCTATAACTTCTTCGTATCTGAATTTGCTAAGACTGATATTCTCTTTTCAGCTATTGAATTGTGTTAAGCAAGTGATTTCTGTGGAGGTATTGAAAAAAGTCTGATATTTAGAAAACATGGAATTAAGCTTTTGTGTATGAACTTAGTTTGAATCAAAGATAGTGAACAAGAACATTCTGAAATACAAGAACCATAAGTTATGACTTGCATGAAGTACATTGGCACAATGGTAAATTAGGACACATTATGAAACACAAAGAGAGAAATTTGTCAATATTCTTTGCACGTTATAAAACAGACACATTGGTCCCCAATACATGAATCTTAGTGTAAGTTTTAATGATATGTGAGGGACATTGATTCTCCTTTTTATAATCTTTCAGGTATTCAAGATGTACTTACTAAGAACTTATTAAAAACCAAGTGCTTTGGATACTTTATGACACTGTCTCAGTTAAAATTTCATGTTAAAATACCTTTGCGGTGGAAGAACTTGCATTCTAGTAGCATGATATTTACTATTATGCTTTTATCATAGTCTGTTGTGCTGTGTGCCAGACAACACAAAGATCTTCTCACAGCAATGATATAATGCAAACATAATCAACTCTCAAAGAACACTAACTCACAGGCCATGCAGCCAAAATGCTAAACCAAGCCTGAGTCCAGGACTCACACCACTACAGGCATTGTTTTCACACTCAGCTCTTCTACTAACAATACATACAGCCAGCTTGCAAGTCACTTAATTGCTCTCCTCTTTGTCTTCTCTTCTGTACAAATGGATATTTTCTGCACTTCATGGAACTCAGCTTTCAGAGATTTGACCTGTTCACTGTTGTTTTACTAATGCACAGCAGATGGCAGTGTAGAGCAAGAACCAGTCAACCCGGCCTCCTCCTCTTCAGGCCCCAGATTCCACAAATAATAATTCCTATTCATTTCTCTTTTAGATACTACACAGTCACTGAAAATAAAAAAAAAAATTGTATACAATATTGTACACTGTAAAGACTATTTTATATCCATAGTTGAGCATAATGCTTATCAATATATGCAAATAGACATCTAAATCAATCCATGATATTATTATTGTTTTAAATCTGGAAATAAGAAAATTAAAGTTATGATTTCAAGATGTAAACATACATTAAAAAGTATAACATTAATCTATTTTGTATATCACACATGTAGTTTAAAATTTATGCCAAACACAAACTGTATCATTCACTCATTCAATATTTATCGAACACCTACTGATTAAGGCAATCTTAAATAAAAAAAAGAGGATGTTAGTATATATAGAAGGTAACCTGTTAATAAATGGAAAAAGAAAAAAAGCATGAAAGAGAAATATGTCTATGGGAAGGACGTGTGTGTGTGCATGTGTAGAAGACATCTGTTTATATGTACACATATGTACATATATATGTACATATAGTATAATAGATAATATATTACATTATGTATTATATAATACATATTATATGTGTATGGTTTTATGATGAGAGATGGTTAAAGAATATAAAATACATGTGATACTATCCTTTTAATTCAAATGAGAATCACTTAGTAGAAAAAAAAAAGGCAGAACCTAAGTGCTATATTATGTGGTATACAAGATTTCTATAGAATATCAGATCAAGGGCAATAAAGCTTTGGAATGCTAATGCTAGACCTGAAAAGACTGGGCAAGTTTTAGATCCATGAGGCTATTCCAGGTGAGTGAAACTAAGAGAAGGAAAGACTGGAGTTGAAAATGGATATTTTTTAAATCCTCTCTCTTCTGCATCTTATATATTCAGATAACAGACATTCCTGCCATGCAACATTGCCTTAGCGAAGTTTCTATACAAATGGTCTTCCCATTCTTTGAGCTCAGAATATAAAGTTATTTCGGGACTACAAAGACAAAGCACAACCCTACACAGATTTGTAGCAAACTCCAATATTGAATACCAGTCAGAGTAAGTGTTATCTACTTTCATGACCTTACTCTGTTATAGATGCTAGCCAGTGGTTTCCTCCCACTGAAAGAAATGTTATTCTTGTGTCTATTATCTAGAAACTTCTATTTAGATATGACACTTATATGTAGCATATATTCTAAGTTCCTAATGTTTCCAAGAATAATAAATAAATAAATATGGTGTATAATAAATACAAAGGAGAATGGCAGAAATCTCCTTGTCAGCCATTGAAAATGCTAAAGTGCATTGGGCTTTGATTAGCCTTGAAAACCCCTTGATAAAAAAGAGGTCTGTAGATTCTTTGAAAGTCTTTTTCTGAGCTTGGTCTGGACATTTGAAACTAGACCAGACCCCCCAGGTATTTTTAGTGTATTTCTCAAATCCTAAGTGGTACCTGTGGATCATGACCTCTTTCAAATTCTCCAGACTCCACAAGGCCTCAATCCCAGATGATGGTGCTTTGTTGCCAGTAATGAATTAACATTCTTTATCTTTCAAAGTTGTTTTCTTATTAGTGCACCAATTGTTAGCTTCCTTTGGAAATGGATTATCCAAGTAAAACCAGTGCTAAATTGGAATTGAAAGTTCTAAAAATCTTGCGTGGTAGCCATTAAAGCAATGTGCCACTCAGATCTCTTGCTGCAGGGAGCATAACTGTCTGAGTGTTGGCTGCCAGTTGCTCTGGATCTGCCACCATATTGGTGTCAAGTTTCATGGTTCCCACATGGGGCTTTTAGCCAGTGACAAAGTGCATCAGAAGTACAAAGACAGACTCATCCACCAACCTATGAGACCTTCCTGCAGGTGGCTGTGGTTTGTAGACTCCCACCAGCCTGTCCAGCCTTGCAGTGGGAAGCCCCTCTTTCCTTTCGTCTCTCTTCCCACAGGTGTGACACTTGCACTCTAATCTGAGTGCACCCTCTACCTTCTATTGCCTCCCCCATAAATATCTTGCATATCTAATCTCACCTTTATCTCCTGCTTTATGGCACACTTGAGTTAACATATCACAGAAATATGTATCTCTTTACACGTCAAGATAAGCACCCCTCGGTTTTCCTCTTCCTTGCGGTTACATACCTTTTATAAACCCATAGTCCTCTGTGAAAGTCATCAGTCTTGGGTCACTTTGAAAGAACCAACCCTGGCAATAGTGAATAAAGATGATGCATCTGCACATCTCACCTTTCTTATTTATGACAATTTAATTAATTCTGGCATTTTTATGATGTTCCATTTAACAGGCATGTCTGATGGCATTAGGGACACTTGGGTGATACATCTCATCATTCTGTAGTCACATTAGTGCTATTCACCAAATATTGCCAGCTTTCTATCTCTGAACACATGGTAGAACTACACTTCCTGTGCTTTCTAAAGTTAGATGTGACCATAGGGCTTGCTCAGGCTCCCAGAACATGAGCAGAACTGTCTTGTCACTTCAGGGAAGAACAAGGTCCTGTGAGCAAGCCCAAGTCTTTCCCTACAGCTGTGGTGAACTTGGAGAACCACATCCACAGGAAACTTTTCAGTCTGTGTCCCCCAGTGACCTTGGTGGTTGGAACACCAGGGCCAACCTCACTGGTCATGTGGGGTGAGAAAGGACCAACTTGTACAAGTCGCTGGGATATTTAAAGTTGTTGTTCACATCACATGCTGACGTCCGTCTCCCTCTTTTAAAAGCACCTTGAAAAAAAAACCACACCCTATCAACTTGTTGCTCTCAATACCTAGAATAATAACTCAGGATAAACATTTATTGAAAAGTTATTTATTCCTAAAATTTAATATCAACTTGATTCAAAGTTTGGATGCCTACAACTAAAAATAAAAAGAAGCCTTTCTCTCAACCATCTGAGGAATATGCATTTTCCAAAGCCAATGCTTAAATATGTGCTGGAAAAAAACAGTCATTTTCCTTGAGCAAAGTATAACCAAAGAAAGAGTGTTATGAAGGAAGGACTTGAAGTGGTGGCTGACAACAGAGACAAGCTGTAAACACATCCCATTCAGGGTAATGTCATCTAACATGAGCATCTGGGTGTGTTCAGCTCTTCATATACATTCAGTGTACTACTTAAGACCACAACTACAGAGAGTAGAGTTATAGAGAATTTTCAATTTATTAAATTCACCCTAAGACTTTCTGCTCTTGTTAAAAGGATGACACATTTCTTTTGTCTCTCTATATGTACTGTTGTGTAGTTATGATTTATACCTGTGGATTTTCTGTAGCTATGAACTATTATTGCATGAATTGTGATCCAAATAATTGTAATCTAAATAATTGTGATTGTAATTGTAATCTTCATAAAGATTAGGGACTCTTTTCAACTTGGAGGAAACATGCACTCTTGGAAGACAAACTAATGGCTTACTTTTCCATCCTGAGAAAGCTTTTGAATAAAATCTTTGAGAAAAAAATGTAATTTTGAAGGAGCCATATCATGAAGAATTTTATGACTTTTTGTCCTTCCTGGGACTCCCATAGTGACAAGTGTGTAACACTACTACACAGAAGAGCTTCAGAGGACAAATATTTAGGCCTACCTATAGGATCAGAGAGCAAGTGAGAATCACTGGGGGAAAGTTCTCTATTCTACAAAACTAAGTGTCAAAATCAATCTCAAATAGCTTAAGAATGACAGGGTGCTGATCACCCTTTGGTTGTCAGGGTGTTTTCTGCCTAAAGAGTGACAAAATGACTTTTTAGATGTCTAGAATATCCTTGCTTCAAAGTAGTCAAGATACTGTAAAATCACTTTGAAGATTTATCTCTGTGTATAGAATACACATTAAAAATGAAAAATCCCGGGGCTGGGGTTATGGCGCAGTGGTAGCGTGCTCGCCTAGCACGCAGGACACACTGGGTTTGATCCTCAGCACCACATAAAAATAAAATAAAGATATTGTGTCCACCTACAACTAAAAAATAAATATTTTTAAAAAAAGAAAAATCCCACATTTTAACTGTTTTTAATTATGTGTTCAACACCAGACATTTCCCATCATTCCAGAAATAAAGTAAATAGAAAAATGGAGTAGCCTAGATGTGGTAACATCATATGCCCTTGAATTTCACATCCTAGCCTGGCACGGGGGACTGAGGGAGGCTGACCTGGAAGAAGCTCATGACTGACGTTGCAGGACACAGAGTCCAGGAGAAATGAAAGGCAGATTGACATATGAAAAAAAGAAAAGAGGAAACAAGTGACATGTAAGAACACATTCTGGTGAATCTAATTAAATATGAGAACAGATGATAAAGGATGAGCCTTGCCTATAGTGCCATGAGGAGGAAAATGCCACCGAACTTCAGTCATGAATCAGAGTTACCAAGCGTTCTTTGGGAAATTTTGCAAGAGCTACCTGCTGTTTTTGTCAGGATTGGGTAATGATCTCACATCTTTCAGAGATAAGAGACAAGCGATTTCGTCTTTCCACCTCCTCTCTTCAGTTCATGGATTAAAGTAATAAACACTTAATGGGTGATAAATCAACACTTCAGAGCTCTGTGCTTTTGTCCTTTGTCACTTCTACAGAACAGATGACATACAAGGCTATTCTGTGAGCGTTAAACTATTTTAAAAAAAGACAGCAATGACTGGAACTGACGTTAGCAAGATTTTAGGAACTATATGAATTGTCCTTGTGTACTTTCAACAAAGTGCATAGAATTTCACATTAGCAATAATAAGGCTTGGGTTGGTTTTTTTTTTTTTTTTTCAACTCTAAACTTTGCTAAAGCTGTCTTAACTTCCATGAAATCTGTTTCTTTTCTCTGAAAACAAAGATGAAAGTAATACCTACCCTCCATATACCTCACAGGTATGCTCTAAAGATTGAATAAAATCTATAAATAAAGTATTTGCATATTTCAAAACTCCATGCAATTCTAAGGGTTATTTTGTAAACCTGCATATATTAATGCTTCCTCTCCTGACCTTAAATGATAGCTATTTTGCCTAAAGTTCCTAAAAAGAAAACTGAAAATGTTAACCTTTTTGGCCTCCGTGGAGTATAGCTGTGTGCACGCAGAGACCAAGAGCAAGACAGAATGTACAGGAATTTGGCACAAGATCCACCTACTCAGGAAGATGAGTGGGAGAGCTCTTTATCACACTTGATTGTAATTGTTTATTTAACTCTCTCTCTTCTCTCCTAGAACATGGATAACATCTCTCTTAGAAACCATTGTGTCTCTGGTATTTAAAGCATAAGACCTGGCATATAGTAAGCCCTGAACAAATATGAAAGAATAGATAAATGAAAGGTGGATGGATGGATAAATCCAAAGGCAATTTTGACAACAGTACAGGAAAAATCAAAAGCAAGTCCAAGTCCATGGTTACCATTGGAGTATGTTAACAGAGCAGGGTTGGTACTAGGTGGTGTGGCTTGGTAGGCATTTTGCATCTGCGGATTCTATCCTTGGGTGACATGCTGGAGATGAGGACTGACAAGAACAAGACAAAGCCTCTGACTTGGCAGAAGTCAAACTTAGAAGCAAGACTGAGGCAGATGTCCCAGATCCCAGAAGGAAACTTAAATGTTTCCCTTTTTGGGAGGGATGTGAGGCAGGTACTAGGGATTGAACTCAGGGGCACTCGACCACTGAGCCACATCCCCAGCCCTATTTTGCATTTTATATAGAGACATGATCTCACTGAGTTGCTTAGCACCTTGCTTTTGCTGAGGCTGCCTTTGAACTCATGATCCTCCTGCCTCAGCCTCCCAAGCCACTGGAATTATAGGCGTGCTCCACAGCGCCCAGCTAGAGCTGTAATTTTGAGAACAGGGATACAGTGAGAGGCTGGACTGGCAAAACCTATTAAGGAGCATGGAGGATAAGACAACCAGCATTAGTGGGTTGGTCAAATTGAAGGAGGAGACAGGGAACCACTCCATCAGGATTAATTGGGGAATGTGCACATGAGGGCAGCATCCCTGAGCACTTAAACATAGCCCACTTAAACATAGGCAGTGGCTAGCGTCTCTGTAACATGATCTATGCCCATAAGTATCAAGTTTTTCATTTGCATGAGACTAAGGGTTATATGTGGATTAATGGTTTGCAAAGAATAGAAACATTTTAAACTATGCATACAAGTAATTTCCAGTTCATTGAGTAGACCTTACACGGAGAAAGTGTTGTTTCAGAGACGGGGACAAGTGTCCGCTCTTTTACAATCCCTCGGCAGCCTTTTCCTACTGCTTTTGCCTTGACAGCTAATATTCAGACTTTCCATAATTGTTGGCACTTAGAGTCAAAATTGTTTTCTCTCCCATGATGTGGAGCAGAATTGACCTAGCAGAGGGCACAAGTTGATCATGTCACAGTTTTCAGGTTCTTCCAGTCCATCCATATTCTAGGGTTTGTATGACTTTCAAAGAAATGAAAAAATAAAAATAAAATCCCCCTGAAGTCTGACTTAGATTATGATACAGCATGAGTGAGTGGGCAGTGTTTGACTGACAGGCCCATCAAGAGAAATCCTACTTCTGGCCAAAAAAAACAAAAAACAAAATTTGGCAAACTGTAGGCCTCGTGCTTTGTCATGCTGTGAAACTCTCAGAAAGTAATTTAGAATCAGTATGGTACAAGATAAGTATAAAAGACAAAATTTGAATTTCATTACTTTAAAATGTCAAGAATAGGCTCTAATAGCTTAGATTAGTGTTTTGATTCTTCATCTTAAATCAACTACATTTCTTCAAAAACTAACACATTTCTTGAAAATGGCAGATACGAGCCTTTATATTCTCTCTGGTATGATGTAATTCACAAATGTGCATTTGATGAATTTTTTGAAAAGTCTATTAAGATGAATGTGGGGTAGTTAGGATGGACAACCCTCTAATTCAAATAGAAGTTTTTGCTCCTCATTAAACCTCAGTGATCTAATGGGAAAAACCGTTTCACAGGCAATAAATAGCTGCACTGGCCACATTAACAATTCAGTTCTTGACATGGATGAAGGTGATGGATCAAGGTTTTTCTAATGCTTATGTTAGGTCCTGACACAGCTGATAAAAATAGACTAAAAAATAACAACATCAACACTCACCCCTAGCCACTGACATTTAGGTCAGAGGGGACTTCATTTTAGTTTGAGTATATCAACTTCTCTCAACATACATGACCTTTCAAGTTATGTTTAGTAGCTAAATATCTTTCATTTCATAAATAGGATCTTAAATATTTCTTGCCTTTTTTTTGGCTGTTGGCCACTATATGTAAAATTTGATCATTAAGCAAGAAACATTATACAAGGCAATTTTTTATTATAACTGAAATCTTACTACAGTCACTGCAGTAATATTTATAAAGTCTCTTTCCAATTCAAAATGTTTTGGATTCTTGGTAGTTCTTTCTTCCACCATCCACCATATGCACATTGATAGACTAATTATACATGTGTTATAATAGTCAAAGCAAGCCATTTTATTTTTCTGGAAGATGGTTTGAGAATTTCTTGTTAAGAACAAGAAACTCTTGGAGTGGAACTTAAAAAGAGTTACATGAAGAACAGGGACATTCTTTCTGCCTTGTTTCAAAGGCAAGTTAAGGGAGGTTTGATTTTAATTTTTTTCTAGAAATCAAACATTGGAATAAGTTACTAGAATGGGCTAGAAATTTACTTTCCTATAATTCTATATCAAAAATCTCTTGGTTCAGGATCAGAAACCTAAAGGCAAAGAATAAGTAAGGGTCTTTAGTGTCTTATCCTGACATTAAAAACTGGTCACATCTCCTACAGTTCTGGGTATTTGTTTCTGTGCTTCTGGGATTGCTCTGTTTGAAGAGCAAAGATGAAGGCACTGTTTTTCTCAGACTTGATCTCCAGACCCATATATCCAACTATCTCCATCTGTACTTCACATATATTTCAAACTTGGCCTCTCCGAGAAGGAAATTTTTTTTTTCAATCATGGAGATTGAATGCACTCTACCACTGAGCTATGTGTCCAGCCCTTTTAATTTTATTTTGAAGCAGGGTCTTACTGAACTACTCAGGCTGGCCTCAAACTTGTGATCTGCCTGCCTCAACCTCCAGAGTAGCTGGGATTACAGGTGTGCACCACTGCACCTGGCTCCATGAAAGAACTTTCTATCAACCCATAGCCACCAAGGTTAGAAAGCCTCCAGTGAATTCACTCCTTTGATTACTACTAATGTAACACAACTTATTTACTTATTTTTTTTTCAAGAAGAAATTCTTGAGAATACTTCAAGCACTATTCTAAGTCCTACCTGGAGATACAAGAAGATAATGCCCCAGCACAGAGAATGGACATGCCCTTTATTTGAGTTCCAGTATGTTTCACAGACTTATATCCTAATACTTTTTTGATATGTATGATTTCTCATGAGACTTTGAGGCCCCAGGCTTGCATATTTATATCCCAAGAATTGTTCAGTCAACATTCACTGTACAGCAACACTATGGAAAGACAGCTATTTTTCTTGGACAGGGAATGGTAGGTCTTTTAAGTCATTTATTGTGACCCATCCTTATTTCAAGTGCTAACTTCTCAAATTATAGAGATTTGGGCAATAAAGTATATGCAATATTTAGAAGCTATGTCAATAGGTTCAAAATTGTACAACCAGCCACCAGGAATAAATGTTTTTAAAAACTATGATTTTGTTCATCACAATTTTAAATACTCAGCTTATAGGTTAATTCTGTCCTGTTAGCACCTTTGAGGTAGATGCCAGATGGAGACATTCAGACCACAAGTAAACGGAGGTGTCTTTTTCTTTTGGAATCTTAAAATGTTAGTGCTGTAATGTAAACTTGGCTCCTATGAGGTCAACAACTACTATTTGTAGTTGTTGTTTAAAGCAGTGTTTTAAAAAGTTTAAGAGTCTGAAAGAATATCTGCAGACTACCATTTTAAACAAAGAATGCCAAATGTGGGTAAAATGGCAGCAACAAATTCTAATTAATATTACATCAATCGACCAAATGGTAGAGTGAAGTACAGGAATATGACATGATACCAGATATATAGATATATTTTTAATTTTGTGGCATTAGCTACAATCTGATCTTTTCTTCCTAGAAACTCAAAAGTTAGCTAACTAGAAATTAGAAGGTAATGATTAAGAATTATTGAGCTGGGTATGGTGGCGCATGGCTGTAATCCCAGCCGCTTGGGAGGCTGAGGCAGGATGATTGCGAGTTCAAAGCCAGCAAAAGTGAGGCACTGAGCAACTCAGTGAGACCCTGTCTCTAAATAAAATATAAAATAGGGCTGAGGATGTGGCTCAGTGATTGAGTGCCCCTGAGTTCAATCCCTGGTACCCCCCCCCCAAAATTATTGAAAGATCCCAAGAACTTATCAATTTCTTTTTTCTGTGTTCTTGGATGCATATTAAGCTATCTGTTTTAATAGAAAAAGTGAGATGATTAGAAGGTTCTGTGGAGTGTTTCTGAGAAGAGGCCACAAAGCTGGGTGAACAGTGTGGAGCAGTAGAGTCAAGAAGAGATGAGAGTGACCAACCTGGGAACACTGTCACCCACTAGAACACAGCCATGTCTCAGAAGGGACAAAAGTACAATATTGTTTTAGGAAATAAGTGTGGGTCAGGTATCATAAGAGCTTGCCCTTCACTACTTATCTCATGGATGCATAGTTATTTAGTTTATACTGGTGTTTGTTGTTGTTGTTTTTATGGGGAGCAGAGGCAGTTATATTTGCTTCCCAAATCTGACCAACAATGAAACTCAGCAACACCCTTATAAAACAGGGGTTGCCAGAATTCTTCTCTGGCCACACTATTCATTTTGCCTAAGGTCAGCCTGGGGGGTTGCATATCTAATCTGCATTCCTGGTAATTTTTGATACTGGTAAATTTGGAGAAACGTGTTTGCTTTTATCTTCTCTTTGTTTGAAGTGCTCAAGACAGGGGTGTGTGGAGATGTTTCTTGTAGCTTTTTGCAATTGGAAGTGACATCTCTTTTATGGGAGGCCCTGAACAGTGTTTAGATGGAACTGATTCATTCTGAGGTGGCTGGGACTATGAATATCCCCAAACCAGACATTAGGTAAAGTGATTGACCCCCACCAGGATCTTGAATGTTCCTTGAAGGTCAATCTATGTTAAACACTTGTTCTCATCTTGGTGCTACTGAAAGATTATGGAAACATTAAGAGGTAAGGCCCACTGGGAGGTCTTTAGGTCAGTGTGTCCTCGAAGAGGACTGTGAGACCTGAGTCCCTTTCTCTGTTTTTTGGCTTCCTGACTAGGAAATAAGCAGTTTTGCTCCATCATATGTTCCTGCCATGATGTGATGCCTCTCTAAAACCAAAGCAAGAGGGCCAATCTTGTGTGGATTGTAACCTCCAAAACCATGAGCCAAATGAACCTTTTCTCTTTGTAATTTGATGTTCTCCAGTATTTTATTATAGCAATGGGAAGCTGACTAATGCACACTATAAAAGAATATCACTTTTCCTTTGGACTTTGCCTTTGTCTTTGTAAGAAATATATTGTTCTTTGAATCTCATTGTTTTTTGGTAACAGGGGTTGAACCCAGGTGACACTTAAACACTGAGCCACATCACTAGACCTTTATATGTATATTGGGACAGGACAGGATATTGCTAAGTTGCTTAACATAACTAAGTCGCTGAGGCTAGCCTCAAACTTGCCATCCTCCTGCCCGAGGTACTGGGATTACAGGCATGCACCACCACACCCAGCTGAATCTTAATTTTTTTAAAAAGAATTTTAGTTTCCAAAGGTGAACTTTGCATATGTTCTCATTTCTTACTCTCTTCTCCATATACTCTTCTCTTTTACTGATGGTGCCCACTAAATATCTTGGTAACTATCTTTGCAACTTCTACATTCAAAACACAGAACAGAGGAAATATTCTACAATTCCCAGTTTAGGTTTAGTATTAATTTTAAGCGTTTTTTTGAATGCACAGCAACAACAATTTATCATTCTTCATTATTCACTGTTAAGATAATGTTCAAAAGTGGTATCAGTTTCTCTTGAATTACTTTTCATTTGCTCATGCTTGGGATAATTATAAATTAGGAGGTATGTCACCATCAAAGGTCAAAAAAAAAATTAGCTTTCTCTCTCATTCTTTCTCTCAATTATTTTCTGATAAGATGTGCTAGCTCTGTTTCTCCAATGTATCCTTGAAGGGAAAAACAAATCACTTCTTTGGATATTATATATAAGAGCACTGGTCCATAAAAGCTTAGTGTCTGAGGGCACTCTGACTTATTAAATCAAGCTGGGATGTTGAAATATAAAAGTGAAAATGTGTCTATTTTTCAAAGACAATCTTCAGAGATGAAAGGGGGAAAAATAAGATGTGGGTTATAACTAAAATGGTCTTTCTTTTGAAATCTTCCACGCAAATATTCTCTACCTGGAGATTTTTTGCTGAGCTAAATATAACACTTGGTTTGTTGGAGAAGATTCAGTATAAATAAATGCTAGTGTTCATCAGAACAGAGAGAGAGATCTGCCCAGAAACCATAGAATTAGAGGCTGTTATGACTCATACATTTCTGCCTTGACAAATTCCTGTTTTAATGTCAGACATTTGGTGATTAATTTCAGGCTTGTCATTTTCTATATTTGCATAAAGTCCAGCCAGGCTGGCTATGCAAATGCTTTTCGTTAATTAGATTTGATTGTATTGCCTACACTGTGTATAGAAATTATATTTACAATAAATATTTCCAATAGAAATTAGTATGTGCAAATATTACTACAGTAATGAAAATTCCATGAGGACACAAATTCTTCCCTGTTTCCAAATAAAGAATCAAGAGAAAAATTAAAGTCTATTATTGGTGGGTAGAGATGGAAGCACATTTTTAGAGGTTGGAATATAAAATATGATATTTTGTCTCAAATTATGTCAAATCACATCAATGAATCTCTTAGAAGAGAGAAATTATTCTATGTTCTGGTGTTCACTTTGCTCATTTATAAGCTTTGAACATTTTAGGATGTTGTAGCCAATATGATACTCCTTGGGGGAAATTGGGAATACAGAATCTATTAGAAATTGAAAGTCATCTACATTGTTGCTTTGAACCACATTTTTTAAAATAAAATAACTCATTCTGGATTCAGAATCTCTACTTGTTTTTTTTTTCATATTAAACACCTTTATATGCACTTTCAATGAACAGTATATATATATATATTTTTATCAACCATCTTTACTATACCCATTCCCCTTTCCTGCTCCCCGCCTCCCCCATGTTGCGTCCAGTGTTCCTCTGTTTCTCTTATGTTTCCCATTCCCACCTCCCTTATTCATCAGCATCCACTAATCCGAGAGACCATTCGGCATTTGGTTTTTTGGGATTGGCTTACTTCACTTAGCATTATGCTTTCCAATTCCATCCATTTGCCTGCAAATGCCATAATTTTATTCTCTTTTATTGCTGAATAATATTCCATTGTGTATATGTACCACAGTTT